>APFE031179396.1:6833-36302 GCA_000404065.3 Pinus taeda
TGGCCGCAAGATGTCATCCATTAGCCTCATGAAGGTTGCAGGAGCATTCATCAATCTGAAAGGCATAACCAACCATTCGAAAAGGCCCTCCTTGGCTTTGAAGGCAGTCTTCCACACATCAGAGGGTTCGATTGGTACCTGGTGATATCCTAAATTCGAATCGATCTTGCTGAAATATTTTCCCCCTTCAGTTGGTCGAGGTCATCAATTCATGGGATCGGGAACCTATTACGGACAGTGATCTTGTTCAACGCCCGATAGTCAATACAGAGTCTCCAAGTCCCATCCTTCTTCTGTACCAACACGATCGGGCTCCCACAAGGCGATGAACTCAGACAGATGTGACCTTTCTACAACAGCTCCTAAACTTGCCTCTTGATTTCATCGTTCTCCATAACGGAGCGCCGATAGATTGTTCCATTGGGTAGCGGCGCACCTGGGATCATATCGATGGAGTGCTTGACCTGACAGTGTAGAAGAACACCTGTGGGTGAGGTGAAGATGTCCTTGTACTCCTCCACGACCTTGTCCATCTATAGTTGTCGTGCGGAGGGGACTTGTCTGGAGGTCGTGGTCACCGTCTTCTTCTTTCCTTCAGGGCATATCATCAAGAAAACAAATTTCCCAGTTTTGGAAATGAACTTACTGCATTGTTTTGCAATAAAAAAAGAGATGGCGGTAGGCGGATCTACCTCTAGTATCTTGTACAACTTATTTCCCAAAGTAACAATAACAACACAGGGCCTTGATTAATACACATCATGTCACTTCCACAAGTATGGTTTTCCTAATAATACATCACAAACTTCAAGGGGAGAAATGTCACACAATACCTCATCCATGAAGGGCTTGATGTTGTATGGAAGGTGACACTGCTCTCTCACATGAAGATCTCGTCCTTGGTGAAGCCACTCGATGGTGTACGATTATGGATGTGTTGTGGTCGGTAAGCCTAGCCACTTCATAACCTCTACCAAAATGAGGTTCTTTTGGCTCCCGTTATCGACAATGAACTATAGCAAGGAGCCCTTTACCCACATCTGGGAGTGGAAGAGACGCTCCTCCTCTCTGGATCTTTGGGTTCCTCCTTCTGTATCTTCGTGGTGGCAATGGTGGCATTGGGCTACACATCGATAATCTTCTTCCCTTTGTCATTTCCCTTGTCGGGTTCTGACTCAGAGTCGGGACATGCATCTGATTCTGAAACCTTTAGCTCGGCCACCAGTGACTTCTTGGCCCGACACTCACTTGTGTTGTGAGTGGAGCTCGTATGGAACTCACACCACTTTCCCCTATCCTTTTTCGGCTTCACGGCATTGTTCTTTGTTTGCAGCTTTGGCGGGTTGTCTTGGCGCACCCCACCTTGGCTTTATCCTTTGTTCTGTGGTTTGGGCAAACTTTTCCCTTACTTCGGATTCACAGATCCAAAGTCTCGCTTCTTCTGTTTAAAATTTTTCTCGATCTTGACGGCGTATCGGTATGTCATGCCAAGCGAGGAGATGTTAAGGAATTCTATTTCTTCTTGGATGTAGTTATGCAGGCAGCCACAATAATTGAGTATCAAATGCTACTCTGAATCCTTAATACCCAACTTTTTGTGAAGGGTATGGAAAATATTGGTAAACTCCAGCACGTCTTGGTCCCTTCCCTACCGCAGCGTGGTCCCCTTTATGTATTGATACTCATAGCTTCCGTCAGGGTAGTACTACTCCTTGATGGCATCTCGAAATGAATTCCAAGTGGGTGCGGCTGAAAATAGTGAGCCTATATTTTCATCCTTCTACTCGCAGTAGGTTTCCCACTAGTCCTTGACGTGGGGGGTTGCTTTGAGAAGAGCGAAAATAATCTTTTCTCGACTGGAAAAATCATGAACAGAAAAATAACCCTCTAGCATATTTAACCATTTATCGACGGCATCTAGATCTATCTGACCCTCGAATATGGGGATTTCAAAATTAACTTGTACCTTAAACGGTGTGGCGTTTCCAGAGTAGCTGTTTGAAGCCGATGTGTCACCCCTGGGTAGCTGCTGAAGGATATGGGAAAAGTTGTCCATAAGTGTGTTCCTTTGTCGCTTGAGGGCTTCTTTGAGCAAGATTTTGATAGGATCTCCTGCCCCCTCGTATTTCTTTTCATCCGCCATGGGAGACCGTCGAGATTTGCGAGGCTGGTCTTACAAAGGTTCGACCAGTTCAAGCCCTAACTCCTTATATCCCAACCTCGTTGGGGACATACAAAGAAAAACAGATAAAAAGCAGACTACTCTGATACCACTGATCTGGATTTAAATAGGAATGCAACAAACTACATAAATAACCATAAACACAGATATGCAGTGGAAATAATACTTCATTTCATTAATGTAAAATACTGAAATATGCTTACAAACATAAATGGAAATAAATCAGCTAGGGCGATGGTAGCTTATCTCTAAGAAGAGATGTGGTGGCTACATGGCTCTGAACTGTGTTACAATGAGGCTCAAAGGCCTATTTATTGTTGAGAAACAATGGAAAACCCTAAACATCCAAAAACCTAACCCTAGAAGATGAAACGCCAAATTGTGGGCCCCGTTTGGGTAAATTGGTACATCAACTTCCCGAGGTCGTAACTTTGGCATATGATCTCCATTTGACACACACAATATCTTGTTAGAAATATGTATCTGAGAACTACAACTTTGGGAAGAGAAAAATTAGTCCATGGACCCATGTTGCTCCCAGTTTTCCCAAAAAACATCTTTTAGGGCCTCAAAATGGCTCCGTAAGTTCAAGACCCAAAAAACTGCCAAAAATAGTAAACTATGCTACAATTAAGGAAATTGAAAAGCTGAAAGAAACAATGGTGGGAGTCCAAGTGGACTTGGCGAGTGGCCACCAATATCCACTTGGATCAGTCACAATGGGAATTTTAGCCATTTAGAACCCTCAGCGAGCAAAACCCTCACCTTAGTAAACCCTTGACATGCAGAGCCTCTCCACAAGAAAATTGTTTTTTGAATGTTGTGAGCTGCCCGACAGAGGAGGTAGGTGGTTACCTCAATTCCTCTAGGCCATGACTCATTTGTTGGATCGGGACCTTGTGCATCGATGGCAGGAAGAACATCCAGCTGTACAAAAGGGCTTGAAAGGCGTACAACTATGGTAAATGTAGACATTGGATGACAACAAAGCCCTCCTGCTTCCCTTAATAAATTAAATGACATCAGGAAATAAAGCATTGGAAACATCAAATGAACACTATAATTAATATTAGCCTTCATATGATTGTAGAGGGTAAGAATTACATAATGTTCTGTATCTCCTAAGTGTTGTGATGACTTGCATGTGGTAACTTTTGAGAATTAATTTTTTGCTTTTTTTATTATTTCATATGCCTTGAGTAAGTATATGCTACATATGGTATCAGAGCCTGGGATTACAACACTAAGGCTTTTGGGATATATACAAATATAATATACATATAAAAAAAAACTAAGTGGAATTGGGTGTGAATGATTGAACACAAGCATAAAGACAAAGAGAGAGAAGAAAGGCAGGAGCCGCAAGAACATAATGCAGAGGGGTTCCAGACAACCGAACCAGTTCGGTGTGACATATGTAGGGGACAATCCTAATATGTGGATACAGTAGGGAGAAGAATCTCATCAGGGCAATGTTTCCCTACTCGAAACCATTCACCAGTTACGTGCTGAGATTACTAATCTCATAATGGATAATGAGAGATTACGACGAGAACAAGCGAGAATTCTAAAAATCTTGTCCGATTGAAAAAATCAACGTGGGCCAAACCCCAGTGCTGGTAACAGATAGAAAACTGTGACTGGCCATCAAGGGGAAGATAATGCTAAATCAAAGAAAGACATAAGGATGATGAAGGATATTCTGATAATGTTTCTGATCAATGAAAATCATAAAGATAGAAAATTGAATTACAAGGGGAATTTGAAAAGATAAAACCCCCAATTTTTGAAGGTGAAACAAAGGAAGCAGTGGAAGCTTGGTTAATAGATATGAATAAATATTTCCAGATCTATGACTATAACGATAAATTGAAGGCATGGCTAGTAGTTTATCAACTAAGAAGTAAGGCCACCCTGTGTTGGGAACCAATAAAAACTATAAGGAAAATTGATGAGAAGCAAGTCACATGGAAAGAATTTTAGAAGCATTTCAAAGATAAATACTTGACCGAGCGCTATTATGATGAAAAAGTGAAGGAATTCCATGATTTAAGGTTGGGATCCTTAACTATCAACTAGCCTTCTTGCTTGAATAAAGGAATCACACTCCCGTGCTTCATTGCCTCTCCATTCTCCCTTTCCATTTCGTCAAATGTGGGAGTGGTTGGTTCAATTTATTATCCCGATGATCAGGGGACATAGAGAAAGCTGTTGGGGCTATCGATGAATATGTGAAATGATTACCTTTTTACTATGATATGTCACATATATGTAGGAAGAAAAAGCCAATATTCAACGTTTTATTAGTATTCTACCTAATTTCATGAAGGAGAAGCTGGAATTTGATTATCCAAAAAAGATGGACGATACTATGTCAAAATCCCACATCTATTATCAGCAAATGAAACAGAGAAGTGAAGGTTGGAAAGGAGGGGAAGAAATTTGCACCCAAATAGATAGACAAAAATTGTCGATGGAAGGAATTTACAGCAAAGAACCTTTAGTAAATTTTGAGCAAAGAATCAACCAAAGGTCCCAGCATCTACTGAAAGTAGATAGACCGAGGGATTTAATAAACCTACTAATGACCAAAAGCAAAAACAACCTCTGTAGTGTTGGGGGTGCGGAGAACCCCATTATTACAAAAATTGTCTACATAGAGCAAGAACAGAGCAACTTTCGAACATGCAAGAAGCCTCCATAGTTGTGGAGGTGGCGAGGAGCATGCCCAAGATTAATGTTGCACTAGAAAACCATCAACCATAATACCATCCCACCATGATTGAGTGTGAAGGTATGATTGATAATCAACCTACCTCTATTTTGTTTGATCCGGGTGCTATCTTAAGCTATGTTAGTCCTAAGATTGTAGAGGGATGCCAATTGCAAAGAAATAAATTTAAAAAACCTTGGTTAGTTCAATTAGCTACAAGGGTGAAGCGAAGGGTAGTTGCAAAAATAGAACATTATCCCTTGGATATTTCGGGACAACATATTTATGTTAATTTAAACATACCCCCATTGGGATCATACGATGTACTAATAGGGATGGATTGGTTGGAAGGACATTGGTCCTTAGTAGATTGTAACGGAAAATATATTAGTTACCTCACTAAATCGAGACAGAGAAGGGAAATTCAAGGTATTAATAAAAATATTAAGTTACACCCTATTATTGCTAACTAGTTGGGAAAATGCATTAGGAAAGGTTGTCAAATTTATGTTGTACAGGTAGGATATACAAATTCCAAGAGAAATATGACTTATCTGGAAGATATTCATGTCATTCAAGACTTTGTTGATGTGTTTCCTGAATCCATACCCCAGTTACCATCCAAGCGGGTTATCGATTTTACAATTGAGTTGTTTTCAGGTGCAACTCCTGTTTCCGTAACTCCTTACCGTACGAGTATACCTGAATTAACAGAACTAAAAATGTAGTTGCATGAGATTTTTGATAAAGGATATATCTACCCCAGCATGTCTCCTTGGGAAGCTCCTATATTATTCATAAGAAAGAAGGACGAAAATCTAAGATTATGTATTGATTATCGTCAGTTGAACAAACTAACTATTAAAAATAAATATCCTTTACCTCGAATTGACGATTTATTCAATCAAGTTCACGAAGCAAGTGTGTTCTCCAAGATTGACTTAAGGTCTAGGTATCATCAAATAAGGATTAAGGAAGAAGACATTTTTAAAATTGATTTTCGAACTTGTTATGGTCACTATGAATTCGTAGTGCTACCTTTTGGTCTTACGAATGCCCCTGCCAATTTTATGAGTCCGATGAATGGTATTTTTCAGCCATACTTAGATAATTTTTTGCTGATTTTCATTGATGGCCTATTAATTTACTCTAAGAATCAAGAGGAACACGAAAAACATCTGAGAATTGTTTTGCAAACCTTACGGGACAATCAACTATATGCTAAGTACAACAAGTGTGATTTTTACAAAAGTCAAATACAATATATCAGTCATGTCATATCAGCAGAAGGTATAGTGGTAGACCCGGAGAAGATTAAGACCATTATGGAGTGGACTACTCCAAAGAATGTCATTGATATTAAGTCCTTCTTGGGCCTAACAGGGTACTATCATCGGTTCATTGAAGGATTTTCAAAAATTTATGTCCCCATGACTTTGTTACAAAAGAAGGGAAGGATTTTCTAGTGGACAACTGAATGTCAACAAAGCTTTGAGCAATTAAAAAACCTACTTACTACTGCACCTATATTAAAGGTGGAGGATCCTGAGAAATCATTTGTTGTATGCACAGATGCTAGCAAGGAGGGTGTTGGTGGAGTGTTAACGCAAGATGGAAATGTTATAGCTTATGAATCCCGCAAGTTGAAGGAATATGAGCAACATTAATGTTCTGCTTATGATCTTGAATTAATAGTAGTAGTGCATGCACTAAAAAAGTGGTGACATTACTTGCTGGGGAAGAAATTTCTATTCTTAATAGATCATAGTAGTCTTACAAATCTCTTTAACCAGTCCAATTTAAATGCCCATCAAGCCAGGTGGATGACCTTTTTAAGCGAATTTGAATTTGAAATAAGACACCTTAAGGGAAAATAAAATCGGGTTGCTGATGCATTAAGTAGAAAGATGCATTGCATTTATGAAATACATTTAAGACAAGTGAAGTCAAATCTCTCTGATATGATTAAAGAAGCATCTCTTAAGGACCCGAAGTATACCTTCCTTTGGAAGAAAGCAATCAATGCTCAGAATAAAAGGGAAAAATCTAGATAAATTGTTAAATTTTAGAAATTAGATTTATATTCCTAATCAGAATTCTATTAAACAATTTTTATTTGATGAATTTCACAGGAAACCATATGTTGCCCACCCAAGATACCAGAAACTACTTTCAGCTATTAAGAAAGGTTATTTCCAGCCATATTTAAGAAAATATGTCATTGAATATTTGGCTAAATGTTTAGAATGTTAGTTGGTGAGGCTGAACACCAACATCCCACTGGACTACTACAACCACTACCTATCCCTGAGTGGAAATGGGAGGTGATTATTGGTTTTCCCTGAACTAAAAAGAAGCATGATTATATTATGGTGGTGGTTGATAAGCTAAGTAAAACCGCTCATTTTATATTGGTAAAATCCACTTACAAGACTGTTGAAATTACAAATATTGTTATGAGAAAGATATTTAGTTTGCACGGAATACGCAAAGTGATAATCTCAAACAGGGATGTAAAATTTACATCTGCATTCTGGAAGACCCTTTTCTATGGATTGGGCACACAGATCCAATTCAGTATTGTTTACCATCCTCGGATGGATGGTCAGACTGAATGGGTTAATCAAGTTTTAGAGGATATGTTAAGAAATTTTGTGATGCAGCAATCGCATAAGAGGGAAGCTTACCTCCACTTAGTAGAGTTTTCTTATAATAATGGACACCACGAGTCATTGGGAATGAGTCCCTTCGAAGCATTGCATGGAAGAAGGTGTAGGGTGCCCATATATTGGAACAATCCCATCAATAGACTAACATTGGGTACTGATATGATAGCCAAGATGGCGCAAACAGTTAAAAAGATTTTCCATAACTTAAAAGTTGCCCAGGAAAGATAGAAAGTTTATGCAGACAAAAGGAGAACCTATAGATAATTCCAGGTAGGATATCATGTGTATTTTGATTCAAGCCAAGGAAAAGTACCTTGAAATGGAGGGGTTGTGCTAAGTTAGCACCCCAGTACTGTGGTCCTTTTCAAATATTGGAATAGATTGGACCTGTAGGATATAAGATCGCTTTACCAAGCCATATCTAGGTTCATAATTCTTTCCATGTTCCTTGTTAAAAAAATATGTGTACAATACATATCATTTAATTAATTGGGAAAATGTGCAGGTAAATCAGTTAATGAAATAATTAGTGTATAATTGTTTTATTATAAATTAAATTTCTAATGATAGTCCGTGATGATGGGCAGGTCGAACCGGAAGGAGAATTTCTGGTAGAACCTCTTCATATTCTGGAACAGAGAGAAACAACCTTGTGGAAATGAGCCATTAGCCAGGTTAAAGTGCAGTGGAAGCACTTTAGCCAGGCAAAAGCCACTTGGGAAGAAAAGGATTTCATGCGGAAATCTTATCCTGCACTATTTTCGTAAACCAAAGAGAACACTAGGGATGATGTTCCTCATAAGAGGGGGGATATGTAACAGCCCTCGTTATATGAACAATTAACTTATTCTACTATTTTAATTTTACTTTTACTTTTACTTACTGTTATGATTTTGTCATCATATGTTCGATGAGAACATTAAACAAATGTGGTTGAGTTGGGCAAAACAATTTATAAATAGTTCATAATAAGAATTAAAGTATTTTAAATAATTGAAAACAATTGTTAAACCTCCTGAGACAGTTAAGGTGGTTACTCACCTGTTTCCTCAAAAGGAGAATTCGAGGAAGGCCTAGGGGGGTGGAGAATTGAAGAGAGGAAAGGAATAGATTGGTCAAAAGGTAGAGTGCTGCCATCAAAAACTCCTTGATCTGGGTGAAATAAACCAGTGGGAGATATGGAGAGAAGTTATGAGGGTATGTGACTCGATTCTAAACAATTAGACATGATGCTTCAAGATACCCAGATTAAAGACAAACCTTATAAATATTGTCTAGAGGAGGAAGAGCTTGGGGGAGAGTATGGACGTCATTGCTAGACTCGAGGCTGGGTGGAGAGATCTTCCAAAAAGTCTGAGGTTGTTCAAATGATTTACTTAATTCCATTACACAGTTTTGTGGTTAAAACACAGTTCCGTGGTTAAAGAATCACTGAGTTGTTATTATGTATTATCTAAACGAAAATTTGTATATGATAAATAATTTAGGTTATGAAGTCATGAAGTTCCATTTTGTAGGTATGTAGAAATATATAAAACGGGGTGGTACATTGCATAATATGCATAGTCATAGTTTATTGTTGTAGGGCTTATGAACTAATGTAAAGAATAATAAAACTTTGCATTATCAACCGTATAAACATTTCAGAAAAAGAAAAACAGTAAACATTGAGGTTGTAGGATGACTACAAAATGTATCAGTTTCATGGCACTCTGTTATAGGTCTATTTGGGCACATCACTCCCGACATTCAGATCAATACAATTATGGCTCATCAAAACCTTAATTGAGTTGTTACATGCCCTAGACAAGTCAACTCATTGAATTCTTCCTTCTATGAAAGTTTCCTGGCCTGAAGCCTTTGTGAAATGCCTCCTTGGGACACCAGCGCAACCCAAGCCTTGAGACACTACATTGCAGAGCAAGCAGGCCCACTGTGGCCTGCATTGTAGTGCACTTAGGCCCTCTTTAACCTGCGTTGGGCAAGATTGAGCGAAATTTTCATAGGGTTCTGGGAATATTCCTTGATTCTAGATGAGTCTAGAAGGATCACATCTCTTATCTCCTCCTATGAGCTCGAAATTGGATAGGCTAAGGATCCATTAACCTCCTATCCTCTCATCCCTTGCTCCATGGAAATTGTCTCCAAGTTTGGAAGGCCATTCAATACCCTCATTTATGACAAAACCACCTCCATTTCCTATAAATTAAGCACTCATCATAGTGATCAGGGGGCTAGAATCTGAAATTTGTAGGGAAACTCTGTTGGTTTTAGAATTGAGTTTATGTTGAGCAATGTTATGCTGCTGGAGTTGTGTGCTTTTGATGTGGCGAGGGTTGGACTGAAGCCGGGGGAGTGGCACAAGATCGAACTATATTGGGTGATACTCTTCCTTCTACATTAATAAAGAGCTTATTCCTTTTCTCATATGATTGTTCATATCTGTGATTATTATGTGTTTCAATGTCTTTGATTCCATTATTGTATAGTAGATAGATTATGTATGCTTTGATCATTTCTTGTTTTTGTTTCTCTTGATACAGGTAACTTCTGAGTGGATTTAGTTCAAGTGGAAGCGACATGAGCGATTCCAAAGAGATTAAGGAAGCGAAAGACTACAAGTAAGTTCCTCCATCTCATCTATATTCTATAAGAAAAGGTTAAACTACTTGCTTTATGTTGTTCTAGGTGTAGTCACCCACCTAGGGAAAATGTGTTTATCCGTAGATGCGAATTCCATATAATAAATTAGTGACCATACTGGGGAACAACTGTCATTCTCAATGGCTTAGCCTCATCATATTACACCCTAGTAGACTTTGGTTGACTTTATTGATCTTATTTTAGTTTTTTTTAAGTGTTTTTAGTCAAAAATTGTGCTTGAATATCTCTTGATTTGACTCTCTGGCAACAGCGCAGTGTTGGTCTTGACACAGTGCGCTGTAGAGCAGCCCCTGACTTAGAGACACTACATTACAGTGCGTTGTCTCCCACTCTAGCCTGCGTTGACTCCTTTTAGACTAAAAAACCCACCTTTGGCTTGATTTTTCCAAAGTTGCTTCTCTTGTTGTTTGCTCAAAGATCAATGATTCTTGTAGTTTTGAAATGAAGTTGTATTTCTCCTCCTAGCCCTACTTTGGCCTTGATTTTTTAGTGTTTCTTAAATTATTTCTTTATCATTATCAATTCATTGTCAAAGTTAGCTTATAGTTGATTAATATTTTCTGAAAAGGAAGTGTCGTAAAGTCTTCATTTCTTTCAAAAAGGAACTGTTGTAAAGTCTTCGTTTCTTGCTAAAAGATTGATTGATTGTTTGTGCATTTAGTTTCCTTTTGTTCATCTAAACATTAAGGGAATTGAAAATAAAACCATGAATCGTGCATTGAAAAGTTTGTGTGTGCTTGTAGGAATAGTTTAGGGAAATTGGATTAGATGTGCTCTATGCTCTTTGATTAAAAGTATCTGATTGCTCTATCCCTATTAGCTAAGGTTTTCATTGTTCAAATTGAATGAAAATAATGTTTATCATATTAGTTGCATTCTAGGAATTTCAGAAAACATCACCTGGTGAACTTGAAAGACAAATTCTTAAGCAAGATCAACTTAAAATTAATCTCAATTAACCTAATGGAGCATTTTCACCTAACGCATAACATTTAGAGGTTCTAGGCTAGAGACGTGTTTTAGCATCGTAAAACATAGCAGTTGTCGCTAACTTGTCTATAATACATTCTAAGTGTGATACCTCATTCCACGTACGTGAGTATATTGTAGCTCGTCCACGTACCTTCAGGTATATAGGGCGATGTTAGAGTATGTAAAGTATAAAGGAATTCTCTTGTTGCGCGGTTTCACATTAGATAGTGTTAACACAGATTGGGCCTCCATGCACTTTCAGGTATATATGGGAGGGCTACATTAGGTTTCTATCCATCCTTAGGTAACTGAGTCGACCACCTTGTACACTGTGATATACAGAACACAACATTGGGGGAGATTGTCTGCCTGTACTTCTCAGTTTGCTCGGAGGTATTCTGCAGTTCACAGTTGCTTGGTAATCATTTTGCCTAGCTTACCCCTTTTTGTTTATTTCTTTTTTGTAGTAAAATCAATCAACAATCGTTGAGGAAAATCAACCCTTACCCTGTCGTTCGTGGAGGACAGCGAGTAAACCACCTTTACCACCTGAAGCTACACCTAGTCAGTTAAAGCGATCTCGTTTAATTGAGTCCAGCGCATCACAAAATTCTAGTTTTTCATCTGATTTACCAGAGTCACCTATACCGATACGTACTGCTACCCCAATAACTCCTACTGTTACTGGTATATCTGCTACTGAAGTGGAAATTTTGCAATTACATGAGGACACTAAGACTGAAACTAGTGAAACGGTAACCAAAATTGTACAACAAGAAGTTGATCCTCAACCCAAAGTTGTTCAACAAGAAAATACTTCTAAACCTAAATCTATTCAACCGGAAGTTAATCTTGAACCTATCACAGTTCAACCAGAAGTTGTTCAAGAAAGTCACCCTGAACCTGTTGTTCTTTTACCAGAACACTTGGATTTTGAATTTGAACAATCAGAAGTTGTTACCGTACTGGAAGACGATTGACCGGTTAATCCTCAAACATCAGTAACTACTGAAAAATCCTCTTTACCGCAAAGTCAAACAACATAAATATATTATGGACCTGACGGTGAAATCCTTCCACCTAGTTTAATTTCTATTGAGGAGGAGTCTGAAGAAGACACTACACCCAGTACTCCAATTCAATTTGGACCTGGACTTTATCTTTATCCTTATACTCATCAATTTACTGCTCCTTTTGATCCTACTTCTTTTCAAACACCCATTGATTCTTTAGGACATTTATTGGGTCATTTAACTATGGTTGAACTAACAACATCCCAAACTGTATCATCTGATGCAACTGCGGAAGAATCTACTGTCGTTACTTCTTCGATATTTACTACAACTCCTGAGTCACATCCTTATGGTTTTCCATCCATCCCACTAGGTTACCAATCATTATCTGGAACCCACTCAGGTGTTGCTTCTAGTCCATGGTCTTCACCCATGTCCTCTACTGGAATTTTACCTGGTTCTTCACTTACGGGTACTAAAAAGTTTGATCCATCACAACAATATCAAGCTAGTCCATCTGGTTACCGTCCAATGTATCCACTTTACACTGGATTGCCTCCATATGGAGAACAATATGCCCAATCTCCTTATCCTCCATTTATTGGGGGGCCATCATATGGCAGTATCCCTTCGAATTTAGGTAAGCCTAGAATGATTGTTTGTCCATCACAACCAATGCAACCTATTTCATCCGTACCTATTACACTTTTTTTTACGACTTTACCACAGTCACAAGCTCAATCAGTTGAATCTCAACCTTTGCAAGCTGGTCCTTCAACCTCTTACCCTCAAGTTTCAGGTTTGCAAGCTTAGACTTCTCTGGCTATTTTACAACAATCGTTTGTGTTTGGAATCCAACAACCTCAGGTTAGTGTACCTTTAACTTGAATGACTCAGCCTTATACTAGTCTAGTTTATTCACAACCTATTAAAACTTACATTGGTGAGCAACAACAGTTATATCAAAAACAATTGCTTCAACAGCCTTGGCAGCCCCAATATCAACAACAACAATTCCAGAAATATCAACCTCATCCTGGACTTGGTCAACAAGCCTATGCTGGGTTTGGTCAACAACAAGCTTACCCACGTCCTGGTCAACAAGCCTATGCTAGGTTTGGACAACATCAAATGTATCCCGGTGCCCAACAACCACCTTATATCGGATTTGCTCAACAAACTTACCCCTATCAAGGTTACCAACAGTAGATTCCCTATGCTCGTATGCAAATGCCTATTGCTCAGGAAATTCCATCTTATAGTGGTTACGCTCAACCTGACTTATATCGACAGTTGCCTTTTGTTGCGACACTTGAATTACTGGATTTAAACTGGCTCACCAATGACCCAATTCTTTATGCACCTTGGTGGCTGGTGATTCCACACAAGTTACCTTCTGACATTCCAAAATTCAATGGAAATCTTGGAGAAGATTGGTCCAATCATGTTATGACTTTTCATTTATGGTGTTCATCAAACTCCCTGAATGATGATTCAATTAGACTTCGTCTTTTCCAACGAACGCTTACTGGTCTGGCTGCAAAGTGGTACATTGAGTTAGCACAAGCTTCTTTTGAAAACTTTACATCTTTGGCCACCACATTTTTAACCCACTTCTAGTTACCTATCAAATATGGAATTGGAATGGAACTACTGACCAACTTTAAATAGACCACTTCTACTCACATATTTGATCATATTCATGAATGGAGTTGTCATCGTCGAATGGTCAAAACTTTTGTTCTTGATCAGCTTTTAGATGAGTGGTTTATAAAATCCTTGTTGCCATCTATCACCGAGGATGTGGCGAAAGGTGGAGTTGTCACTGAAGAGAAAGTAATTTCTCATGCCCAATATTTAGACTTGATTTATACACAATCTGGCACACTCTATGACAAGATCCCAAATGCACCCAAACCAGCTTTTACTTTTCCTCCACCACCATCGATTAAGGAATCTCATGTCGGTGACGGTGTGATTGGTTCTTCAAGCACACAAACAATAGGTAGACCATCTGGTCAAACACTTTCCATTTCGAATCAAACTTCAAATGCATCTGACAACGCTCTTGCTTCCGAAATTAATTTCGTGTCATCTAACAAAGGCAAGAATGAAAGGCAACTAGGAGGCAAGAAGAACGGGAAAAACAAGAAAAAACAAAATAATCCCCCTCAAGAGAAATCATCTGATTCCTCTTCTCTGACTAGGAAACCTCGTTACCCATGTTTAATTTTCCTTCGGTACATCTCAGACATGTACCTTCATGCTCTTTTTGAATTCAAGCATCCCAGTCACCATCTGACTCATAGACCTCCGATGTTGAGTCAATGGACATGGTCCCTAGTGGACTTGACACAACCCTGAACTCTAAAACATATTTGAAAAATCTATTTTCAAACACGTACCTTCCCATAGATGAGTGCCACCCTGAAACCTTAAACTTCCATTTCCAATATGAACACCATGTTCTTCTTGCGATCAGGTACATAAAAGAGATTCTGGGGTTCCTTGCTTTCTTTAAAGAGTCGACCATTTCCTTGATACCTGCATTACTAGTCATTCCCTGGAATGATTGTTATCTTCATCAAGAGATGTGTCTCTACCATTCGAACACTTCTTTGCATTATGGCCGAACTTATTACAACCAAGGCATGTGCCTTTCCTTCCACCCTTAGATCCAAACTTCCCAATGAAGTGATCTTTAGATGGGCCATCAGAAACTTCCGCTATGCCATTCTGATAATATGCTCTGATTCGACTTCACCCTTTGTGAACTTAGAAGAGAGATGTGGAACCCATTGATCCTTTTGTCTTGTCCCTATTGTCTTTGGTGTTTTCTCTTTCACTCTTTCTTGGGCATTGTCTTCACCTCAGCTCTGATACCATGTTAATTTTGGTATGTTCTATGCTAGAGCAATTTATTTTAATTTATTTTCCACATTAGCAATCGCATCGGAATAAAGTAAACTGCATATAGAACATAAATATAAATCGCAGAAGACAAGCCAGGACAAGAGGACACAAGATGTGGCGCTACCCAGGGACAAACCCCACAATGTGGGGAAACCCTTGATGAATTCTTCTTTTATGTTCTTCAAAGTTTAGCAGAGAAAGTGAGAGAGATAGTACATTTACAATAGAAGTCAATCACTTTGAATTTTGATATCATCATGAGATCAGTTGAAGACATATTGCTTCAACTGATTCTCTAAGGTGACTTGTTCACCTATCATAGTGCTGCATCTCATCTATTTGTTGCACATTACCATGTGACACCTTGTTGTACTGTCACATGTGTTGAACCTTGATGACTGGGCTGCTCTCATCTTCATGTTGCTTATCATGCTGCATCTTCCATGGTCTTATTTATCATCAAGTTGCCCATGCTCATGATCTCATTCATCATTATGTTGCCCATGCTCATATCAGCATGCATCATTGTGCTACTCATGCTCATATCATCATGTTGCTTATTATGTTGCCCATGATCTCATACATCATGATGCCTTCCTTCGAAGACAGATGCTCCAGCTGTTTTGGTAGTTCCCGGTAATTTCGGCTTTTCCAGCAGTTCCAGCTTCCGGAAGTTTCAATAGTTCCGGTATTTCCGGCTTTTCCGGTATTTCCAGATTTTCCGGATTTTCCAGCAGTTCTGTCTTTTCCGACAGTTCCGGATTTTCCGGCAGTTCTGGCTTTTCCGACTTTTCCGGCAGTTCCGGCTTTTTCGGCTTTTTTGGCTTTTCTAGATTTTCTGGCTTTTTTGGTAGTTCCAGATTTTTCGGCTATTCCGGCAGTTCCGACTTTTTCGGCTTTTCCAGCTTTTCCGGCTTTTCTAGCTTTTTCGGCTTTTCTTGCTTTTCCTTAGGATCTCTCCTCCTACTAAAACCCAAAGACAAGTAGAGAGAGGAAGAGATCCAAGTGTGTGTAGAAATGACTTGAATTCCTCTTCTATTTATACTAAAACGTAGAGGTTGAATAGACATGACTATTGGGCTTCTGAGCCTACATAAGTTGCTGGCCGACTTGACAATTTGTTTTATAATATAAATAAATTCATAACTTCATAAATACTTATCGGAATCCGATAATCTTTAGATCAATCCTACACCTCTCAATGAGGGGGATCCAATACAAATATCAGCTGCCATAAATAATATGACCCACATGGATTTTGGCCCTAGTTGCCAATTTTAACACCACTGTGGTTTCGACATACTTTCGTATGATCGCTTTCCCTCAGAAAGGTGAAATCACAGTAATTGATCAACTCAGATTCCTTGCCTCTAGTTCACAAGCTACTGGAAGTGTTCCATTGGTTCACAAACCCCCGATATCTCTTCAGAACATTGGAGTAAGTATCTTTAAAGATCCTTCCCTAATGGGTATTTTTTCACTACCTCCACCATCACAAATGGAGGAAATTGCAAAAGTTGATACTTGCAACATGATATCTTCCACTTCATCTGATTCATGGAAGATTGCCAATAGTTCTGAAGATGATAGTCATAATGAAACCATGCCGCTAAGCCCTATTGAGCTTGCATAGCAATCAATCTTTTTGGCTTGTGCGGCAAACCCAAATCCATCATCACCAATTGTATGGGTTGATCCTTTGTTAGAATATGGTACTTCCTCTGATCCTTTTTGACGTATATTTTCTACTGATGAAGGAATCATCCAATCAATGATGACAGAAGAAGAACCATGGGAATATTATCATCATCGTTCCCATCTTCCAGATCACATAGAAGATTTTTCAAATGAGCTTAATCACCCTTCAGTTATTGATTTCCTTTCGAATCATGTTTTTATAGATACAGTTGATTCCGAGAGAAACTTGCCAAATATCAAAGAAACCATTTCTATTGATATTTCGACCAAACCTAGAATTGTAGAAAACATTCATGTTGGCAAATCTTGTTCTCCATCAGAACATGATATTTACTGTGCTCTCTTTCATGAATTCCAAAATATATTTGCATGGTCATATGAGGAAATTCCAGGTATTGACTCTAGTATTGTTGAACATGAAATTAAAATGTATCTTGATGTCAAACCGGTACAACAACGCCTCCATCATGTTCATCCAAAGAAGGTTGCTGCCATAAAAGTAGAAGTTGAAAAACTTTTGCATGCTGGTTTCATATACCCTGTTCCTCTTACTGATTGGGTTTCCAATATTGTTCTTGTCATGAAGAAACAACAAACAATTTGAGTGTGTGTTGATTATAGGAATGTAAATCAGGCTTGTCCAAAAGACAACTATCCCACTCCCTTTATCGACCAGATAATTGATCAATGTGCCAGATGTGAAATATTTTCATTTATGGATGGTTTTTCTGACTATAATCAGATTAATATGCACCAAGAAGACCAATATAAAACTTATTTTATTTGTCCCTGGAGCACATTCGCATATAGGAAGCTCCCTTTTGGTTTGAAGAACTTTAGGGAAACTTTTCAGAGGGCAATGAACTATGCCTTCCATGACATCAAACACATTGTTCAACCATACCTAGATGACTTACCAGCTCATTCAAAAAAACGTAATGATCACCCGCATCATTTGAGAGCTATATTCTTACGGTGCCGACACTACAAAATTTGACTCAATCCACACAAATGTGTGTTTGTATTGGTTTTGGTCATTTGCTAGGATTCGTAGTGTCTAAAGAAGGAATTCGACTCGACCCTTTGAAGGTTCAGGCAATTCTTCATTTGCCTCCACCTTCCAATCTACTGTAGTTACAGAGACTCCAAGGGAAGGCTAACTTTCTAAGGAGATTCATTCTCAATTGTGTTGAAATGGATAAAGGATTTACTCGTCTATTGAAAAAGGGGATTCCCTTCCATTGGGACCAGGTTGCACAAGCTTCCTTTGATTCTCTCAAAGATACCCTAATTAGAGCATCATTAATGTATTCCCCTAATTATCAAAATGATTATTTCATGTATCTCACTGTTGCAGATATAACCATAGCTATGGTTTTAGTCCAAGAAGAAGATGGGATTGAACATATGATATATTATTTGAGTCGCAATCTTAATGATACGGAAGTTAAGTACTCTTATGTTGAGAAACTAGCTCTGGCCACCGTTAAAGTTGTACAGATATTTCGCCACTATATCCTGCTCCGAAAGACCACTGTCATTTCATATTGCAACCTTACGACATACATCTTGTCACGTCAATTGTTGGGGGGAAAATACTCGAAATGGATCATCATTTTTTAGGATTTTGATTTGGAATTTGTCAAGTCCAAGTCAAAAAAATCTCTCATCTTTGTCAAGCTTCTTTGCGACCTTCCCTTGACTACCATAGACTCAAAAACAGAAACATAAATTCTGGATGAGTCTCTATTTCTGATTTTGTCATCTAACCCGTGGTATGGAGATATATTGATCTATCTCTAGACCCAAACTTTCCATCCAGATACCTCTCACTTGCAACATCGACGTATCTGATACCAAGCCAAAGATTATCTGATCATTAGCAACACCCTTTACCGTCATGGTATCAATATGATTTTATGGAGGTGCCTCACACATGAGGAAGCCGAGAAAGTTTTGAATGATTTCCATTCTAGTGCTTGTCGTGGACATTTATTTGGCTATGCTACCTCACATAATATTCTCTGTGTTGGTTACTTCTGGCCAACTATATTCAATGATTGCATTATTATTGTCAGAAGTTGTCATGCATGCCAGATTTTTTACGGCAAAACATGATTACCACCTACACCATTGCATCCTATCATTGTTGTTGGACCATTTGCAAAATGGGGCATCGATTTTATGACATGTAACCCTACCTCAGTTAGGGGGCATGGGTATATTATTGTCGTCGTGGACTATTTTATGAAATGGGTTGAGGCCATACCTACATTAAACAATAGTGGTGAGACGACTTCTCTTTTTTTCTTAAACCACGTGGTTGCACAGTTTGGTGTACCACAAGCTATAGTCACATATCATGGGTCACATTTTCGCAACCATATGATGACCAAATTGACTGCCAAGTTAGGACTTTCACATGATAGTTCTACTCCTTATTATCCGCAAGCTAATGGACAAGTTGAAGCTATCAACAAAATCCTTAAGCGAATGCTCCAACGAATGATAGGAGTTCATAAATGAAACTGGCATTTAATCCTGTACTTGGATTTGTGGGATCATTGAACCTTAGTGAGAAATGCAATTGGATTCACACCTTTTCAATTGGTGTATGGTCTGGAGGCAATCTTGCTTGTACAATGTGAAATTTCGTCATTAAAAATCGCAATTGACCTGTTACCTGACACTTCTAAAGAAGAAGCGTGTTTCTTACAGCTCATCCATCCTGATGAAACTCGTCATGAAGCTGCATCGACTAATGAATCACATAAGAAACGAATAAAGACGCAATATGACCGAAATGTCAAGCCTCACATTTTCTCAGAAGGAGACCTAGTGTTGCTTTATGATCAGGAAGCTGATGGGCCCTTATATTTTCAAGCATGTTTTTGCAAAAGGAGCTTATGAGTTAGTTGATTATGATGGAATTCCATTGTCGCAGCCCCATAACAGGTTACATTTGTAACGTTACTATGCCTAATATTTGTGTAGTAATAAGTACTGTATATATACTTTGATTGCAAGTGTGTGTGTTACAGTGTGTCTTTTAGAGTTTTTATGTGGTTAGTAATCCGACTTGCATTTGTTGCAGATGTTGGAATCTTTGTAACCATTTTTTGGTTACATCGATGGTGCTAGTCATAGTACACAGAACCTATCTTCTGCAGCATGGGCCATTTTCGCTCCAAGTGGCGAGTTAGTGGGTATTCAAGGGATTTGTATCGGTCGTTCTACAAATAATATCACGGAGTATAGCGCATTGATTGAACTCCTCTCTGATGCCATTTTTCTTGGCATTCACCGAATTATCATTAGGCTAGACTCACGACTTGTCGTACTGCAACTAACAAATGTTTACACCATCCAAAATCCAACAATTTTTCGTATGTTCCTTAGAGTTCGTCTCTTGGAAAGACATTTTGATTATACGCAATATCAACACATTTCCAGGAACTTTAACACGTTAACTAATTCATTAGCGAACTATGTGTTAAACAGACATTTACAACACATGTAAAAGTAAAATTTTCAATTCACATCAATAGTTGAATAGGATCACACATAACAATATATAAAAACACTAAAAGTAAAATCGATAGATGTTTTAAAGTTTTTAAAATATTTGTTTCCAAGACATGTTGGTCATCTGACCTCGAAACTCAAAATGCATATAGAAAAAAATCCTAAGTAGACCTAATGATGCGCATGATAATAATTAGGAATCATCAAACCCTAAATCAGTTGTTACATGTCCTAGACAAGTCAACTCATTGGATGCTTCCTTCTATGAAAGTTTCCTGGCCTAAAGCCTTTCTGAAATGCCTCCTTGGGACACCAGCAGAACCCAAGCCTTGAGACACTACGCTGCAGAGCAGGCAGGCCCACTGTGGCCTGCACTGCAGTGCACTTAGGCCCTTTTTGACCTGTGTTGGGCGACATTAAGCGAAATTTGCATAGGGTTCTGGGAATATTCCTTGATTCTAGATGATTCTAGAAGGATCCCATCTCTTATCTCCTCCTATTATCTTGAAATTCGATAGGCTAAGGACCCATTAACCTCCTATCCTCTCATCCCTTACTCCATGAAAACTAACTCCAAGTTTGGAAGGCCATTCAATACCCTCATTTATGACAAAACCACCTCCATTTCCTATAAATTGAGCACTCATCATAGTGATCAGGGGGCTAGAATCTGAAGTTTGTAAGGAAATTCTATTGGTTTGAGAATTGAGTTTATGTTGAGCAATGTTATGTTGTTGGAGTTGTGTGCTTTTGATGTGGCGAGGGTTGGACTGAAGCTGGAGGAGTGGCATAAGATCAAACTATATTGGGTGATACTCTTCCTTCTACATTAATAAAGAGCTTATTCCTTTTCTCATATGATTGTTCATATCTGTGATGATTATGTGTTTCAATGTCTTCGATTCCATTGTTGTATAGTATATAGATTATGTATGCTTTGATCATTTCTTGTTTCTATTTCTCTTGATACAGGTACCTTCTGAGCAGATTTAGTTCAAGTGGGAGCGACAGGAGTGATTCAAAAGAGATTAAGGAAGCGAAAGACTACAAGTAAGTTCCTCCATCTCATCTATCTTCTATAAGAAAATCTTAAACTACTTGCTTTCTATTGTTCTAGGTGTAGTGACCCACCTAGGGAAAATGTGTTTATCCGTAGATACAAATTCCATATAACACACTCCCAAGCATGGAATTATTCTAAGGCCCTGTAGACTTTTCTAAAAAAATACTATGACCAAAACTTCAATAAAAACTTAAACCATCTCATACAGAAAATATAACAGCACACCAAGTGAATTGAGTTCATTGCACACAAAGTACACACAAGAAAATCCCCACATCTGAGATTTATATAAACATTAATTATAAAGACTAGACAAAGCCATAAAAAAACCGTGAAGGAAAACAAAACATAAGGTTTAGCCTTGTCGCATACACTGTCTAATAGTGAAATTAACAGACATATATATGTATGACCCTTACCGCATTCACTATTTAATAACAGAAATTAATAAATATAAACATGTATGAAACCTGCCGCATTCACTGTGTAGTCACAAAATACGGAATATATATTAAGTCACATAATGGAAATTAACCCGCAAACGAGTCCAAGAAAGTTAATATTTACATGTATAGACATAAAAAATTAGCATAGTTACAAGGTCATAAATACAATAATTTAAACCCTAGAGAGGAACCTTATATCCCTTGCCACCAGAGAACTAGGCAGAGGTTGTGGCCTCCATGACTAGGATCACTGTAACAAGAAACTTTGATTCAAAACTGAACTGTAGATATGAGACTGTGTAAGAAGAACAACCTGAAACGAGAACGTGAAACTTGTGGGTTTATTGTTGACAGAATTCATAAACTTAAAGAATGCAAAGCAAGGAGTCCTCAGGTACCTGCAGGAGGAAGTTGTCGAGAGTTAAACCAGTTCAATGAACATAAAATAATTAATAATTGTTTAGACAACGGTAGAGGGGAAAATGTACCTGTAAATTCAAAAAAATCCTCGAGGAGCTCATTAGCCAAAGAATTTAATAAGGGTGAGTAGAGGCGAAACTCATTCAACATAACTAAACCTGTTATGGTATGATACCACCTTTACCTATGTCGGAACCTCTGTCGAAGCATTGTTTGGCTTGTACTGTGGACGCATACATTGCAAAGGGAAGAGTAGAGACATCACCGTAGCTGGAACATTCCTCGGGAAGTGAAAGCGACCAGTGAGACAGTCAAACCCGTGCTTGACTTGGAAGAAAGGAGATGCAGATTTAATGAAGGCTAGAAGTCGGGTCACAATGGGTGGTTTAGCCATTCAGAACCCTCAATGAGAAAAACCCTCACCTTAGAAAACCATCGACTTGCAGAGCCTCTCCACAGGAAAATTGTTGTTCAAATGCCATGAGATGCCCAACGGAGGAGGTAGGTGGTTACCTCATTTGTCCTAGCCACGACTCATCCGTTGGATCGAGATCTTGTGCATCGAAGGCAAGAGGAACCTCTAGGTGTACAAAAGGGTCTGGAAGGCATACAACTATGGTAAATGCAGGCATTGGATGACAACAAATCCCTCTTGCTGCCCTTAATAAATTAAATGACCTCGGGAAATAAAACATTTGAAACATCAAATGAACACTATAGTTAATCTTAGCCTTCGTATGATTGTAGAGGGTAAGAATTACATAATGTTCTATATCTCCTAAGTGTTGTGATGACTTGCGTGAGGTAACTTTTGAGAATTAAATTTTTGTTTTTTTTTTTATTATTTCATGTGCCTTGAGTAAGTATATGTTATAGAATTCTATCAATGGGTTTTGAATCTAGTCCACAAGTATGTTGATTAAAATTGTCATTGTTTTAATTAGAGATAACGTTGAGGTTGGTGTGTGATCTCAAGCATTTAACGATAAAAAATCTCACATGAAAAATATAAATGAGTATAATTGAAAGTGAGATTTTGGAATCAAAATTAAAATGTGATTAATAATAAATTAATATAAAATATATTAGGAATTGTGGTTAGTAAATGTAGTTAATTATATATTAAATTGATATTATTTTTATATGATTTTAATTTGTTATTTGATAATAAAAAAAAATTATATGATGTCATTTATTATTTTATATGATGTAATATGTTATTGATACTTATATATAGTAAATTTTTAATTGTTTATCTTAAAAAATTGAAATAGAATATAGATTTAAAAATGCAAAATAATTAAATAAAATTCAAAGATACAAAATAATTAAACAAACCAAAATATACAACATTTAAAAATTTTGAATTAAAAAATTAACTTCAAGACATTCAATATGAATTTCGCGGGACACTTAAGCAAATAGAACCTTCTTATTTTTACTTTTAGTTAAAAGCTTCATGTTGGCAATGGACACAATTCACCATTTAAAGATACCTGTATTGCTTGCCTGAAAAACTTTTGAAACCATTTTTGGTATGGCCAGTGGACATGCACACTTTTACTGATTTTAGTATGTTTTGGGCTTAGATTTAATTGGCCGAGTTATGAAACGTCCTCGAGAAATGTGCAACTAAAAAGTCTATTAAATAACATGGTATTAAATCTTAATAAAATATATATGCTAGAGAACTTACAGTAATTACAAAACATTTAACTTGTCGCATCACATGACAGGGAAAGACTAAATTGCAGATCGTTTAATAAACCAGAGAATTAACTTGTACCATCACATGGCAAGGAAAGACTAAATAGATCATGCATACAGAAGAGTCCAAGAAAATAAAACCCACGATAACTTCTAGAGTGATGGTTTCAATTACCACAATTAGTGGTCCATATTGAGATTGCAACACATATTATTTATTTAATTTTAATATATTCATTCAATAAAACAGAGGGTTGGAATTGCTTTTTATTAGAGAATAGTTTTGCATATTTGATGTCAAATTGTAATGTATATATTTATATGTTGTTTTTAAATATAGTTTTTTCCATACACTTGGCATAAATTAAATTAACAAGCAATATTTGGATCGTGGTGCTCGTAATAATCATGTGGTTCCATGGTGTAAATAAAATATCAAAATAATTGTATCATTGTTCAGGAACACTGGAGTTAGCAGTACGATCTCATCCCGACAGAGTACAAGCCTACAATCATGACTTAATAAGACAAGAGCGGAAACAACCAATCACAGCTAAAAAATATATATTTAAAATAATTCAACAAATAAATTATTTTTTTAGTTATAAAGTTAACATTACACTTGTTGTTTTAAATTTTTGGTCAAATTATTTTTTTTAGGGTCAACGCATTTACCAAATGCGTTATATCCTCATGGTGGTATGAATAATAAGGCCTTCAAGGGGAAAATACTTTCAACAAAAAATAATAAACTATAGGAAATATATCATTAAATCGATGAAATCTACTAAATTAAACTAGAGAAATGATGCCCCAATTGGATAAATCCACTTACTTATCCCACACAATTATTCTGGGTATGCTTGATCTTCCTCACTTCTCATATTTCCTAAATAAACCAAACCTTCGAACTGATCTAGGCGCTAACATAAATAATAATGTTTTTTCTTTAACGAGGTTTGTTCAATGCACCACAATGTGCCTCAACAAAATATGCAACAATGCTTCACAAGGGGGAAGCTTTCTGCCACACTTTCGATGTTGTTTCCTTGACTTGGGTCCCTTGATTAAAGGCTTAAATCTACATGTTGTGGAGCTTCGTCCCTATTAGAAAGAAATTCCTGCTCAGCTCACCTCTTTAGGCCTTCATTGAAAGTAGAAGATAATCCAAAAAGGGAAGCCTTAGTAGTCCAGGTTTAAAAATAATAAAAATATACCTAATTGTCCCTTTCCATATTTTTCTTCAGTTTCGTCATATCAAACTTTTTCCATCATGAAATATGAAAATGATATGGTGAATGGGTACAATGTGTTTCCATATTTCAACTTAGGAAATTATTATAGAATTCGCCCGTGCACTTTACTTTCTTTAATTTAATGATAATTTTTTGTAGTTTTTAAGGGTGAAACATTATAATATAATTTATTTGCAAAGTTGAAAGGAAAGAGGAGCCATCAATATATTCCATTCACCAAACTGGTGCAATCATATAAAAATGATGAGAATAGGAAAACTAATATAACATAATTTTAATGCAACAAGAATTCAGTAAAAAACAGATCTAAGTGGCATTGTGTCTGGTCTAAATCTTGAATGGGTTTAGCTAATTTCTAAAGATGACTCTATATCCTATTGAGTTTTCTAAAAATTGCCTCCAAAGTGGTTCAAAGTTGATTTGGAGTGGTGAATGCTTCAATATGGAATAGTCATAGAGAAATTAATAAGCGTAGGAGACCAAAGGTCTAGTCCATGCTCTTGAAATATTTTGATTTCTATTTTGATTTTTCAACTACAAAATTTTGTTCAATTTATATTTTTTGAATTTTCTACTACAGAATTTGGTTCAATTTATGTTTCAGTGACTAGTAGATAAAAGTTTCTACTTCTAAGTTGAAATAGAATCTTTGGCTTCCATTCCAAATAGTTATATGGAATGAAAATTACAAATGGAAATTCCATTATTTCATGATAGCCCCAATCTTCAATACTTTTAAATAGATGGTCTCTGATCCTTCTTCCTAGATCCCATGGGCTCTAATACCATGTGAAATTGTAGTTGAACCTACACAAGTTGGATCTAGATAGAAAAAAATGAACAAAAGTTGCAAGGAAAGAAGAAAGAAAATTGATAGAGAAAAGAATTAATAAATTCTATTCATGGGCTAAAAAGAAAATTATGAGAGAGTACAATTCAATGGAATATATTATACTTGGTTGAAATATTACAATAGTGAGTCTAGTAGTGAATATAAAGAGATATGAACATCCACTATAGAAAGCTAACACATAATCCTAGTTAATTGGTTAGGCATTAATGAGTTAACTATCTCATAAAATTGGAGATTAGTGAAACTCATGCATGCACTTGTGGAATTCCCTCTTAGTGGTAATAACAAGGCTATCATGGATAACTCTACTAAATAATCCAATTGAAATAAAATTAAGTGTATATTATTTCTAATAATGGAAGATGTACACAACATAGAGGCCACATCTAAGTACTTCACCATTTTAAAGTTCTTTGGAACGTCTGCACAAGCCTCAATTAGTGAACTTATCTATGCAATAAATGCATAGACTAATTAAAAGGTCCATGAAATGATAACCAACATTTGCACCTAGAGGTGCAAAGGAACTCAAATACGGGGAATAGGCAAATGTGGAAGACAATAATCCTAAAATTTGGATGATCCATTTTAGAAAGAAATTGAGGTAATAAAACTTGGAAATTTAATTATTTTGGAAATTTAGTTATTTTACTAAATTTTGTGATCCATACAATTTTAAATAAATTGTGAAGTTCAATACCTTTAATCTTAAACATTAATTAGGTTAAAATTCTAAATATTCTCTCATATTTAATCATGATAATTATTCTTTTTTTTTTATTATTTTTAAATGTTTTAATTTATAATCATTTTTTTAATTTAGAAATATTTTTTCATATAAATATAGTTTTAATATAAATATATTTTATTTGAGAAATTCAAAAAGATATGTAACTACTCAAATATTCTTATTTAATTGAGCATTGGTCTTAAAAAAAACTAACATAAATAACCAAAATAAGTGCTTTTAGATATTCTTCTAATAGTTCGAAAGTTATTAGTCACAAAACCCCAAGAACAGTTGAAGTGAAGTGTTATGCTTTTAACCTGCAAGACAATACTAGAATACCAAATATGCGAAGAAATATACCCAGAACATAGAACAATGAGAAATAACAAGAAGTATTTTATTATTCAGAAAGAAATGTTCACTTGCCTATTCGAGGGGGCAACCTCCAATAGAGCTAAGCTCGATACAAAACAAGACACGATGCTCCTCAAGGGGAGTCTCTATCCTTTATATAGGATTCATACATGCAATACCATGGGGCAATACCATGGTTCTTATTAATACAATCTATCTAATACCATGGCCCATTTGAAACTAACTGTGGTCCCTTCATTAAATGCGGGTTAACCACTTACAATTATTAATATGGGCTTTATTGACTCTTTACTTAACTATAACTATGACTCGATCCTATTACATAAATAAGGGGGTTAGGGTGGGACCCTAACATGCCCTCCCCCATAAGAATAGCCTTATCCTCAAGGTTGAAGCTACGGAAACTACTGAAGAATAGTGGCTGGTTCCCAGGTTGCATCTTCCGGAGAGGTGTCTTTCCACTTGAAGAGGACTTCCTTGATCATGCGACCACACAGGTGTCGTTCTCGTGTGTCCAGAACCTGTTCAGGTTGGATCCAGATTGACCCTTCTTCATCCAATTCAGGTAGACTGGTTTTAATTCTGCAATTGTTCCCAATCACTTTCTTGAGGCATGAGACATGGAAAACTGGATGGATTTTTGCAGTGGGTGGCAAAGCTAGCTTGTAGGCAACTTCTCCAATGTGCTGAAGTACTTGATACGATCCGTAGAATTTTGGAGATAGTTTTTGACAACCCTTGTCTTTAAGTGATGTTTGCTTATATGGTTGCAGCCTCAAAAATACATGATCCCCTTCTTGAAATTGGCGTTCTGAGCGATGTTGATCTACCTGTTGCTTCATGCAGTTTTGAGCTTGATGAAGATTCTCTCAAAGATGGGCCAGCATGGTTATGTGGTTTTGTAGGAGTTGATACACTGCTTGTACTTTCAAGCATCCCTTGATATAAGAAGTAGGGGAAGGAGGGAGTTGAACATAAACTACTTCACATGGAGTCATTTTGGTGGTGGCATGATAGTTGGTGTTATACCACCATTCAGCTAGAGGTAACCACTGTACCCAGATATGTTGCTTTTCTGAAGTGAAACACCTAAGGTAGGTTTCTAGACATTTGTTGACTGCTTCAGTTTGACCATTAGTTTGTGGATGATAAGAAGTACTGATTTGTAGTTGGGTACCTTGTAGCCGGAAGAGTTCCTGCCAAAAGTTACTGGTGAAGATCGGGTCATGATCAGACACAATGGAAGTGGGCATGCCATGCAATTTGAAGATTTGATCCACTTGTTATGCTCTTGACCTGCAAGACGATACCAGAATACCAAATATGCGAAGAAATATACCCAGAACATAGAACAATGAGAAATAACAGCAAGTATTTTATTATTCAGAAAGCAATGTTCACTTGCCTCTTCGAGGGGGTAACCTCCAATAGAGATGAGCTCAATACAAACTAAGACACGATGTTCCTCGAGGGGAGTCTCTATCCTTTATATAGGATTCATATATGCAATACCATGGGGCAATACCATGGTTCTTATTAATACTATCTATCTAATACCATGGCTCATTTGCAATTAACTGTGGTCCCTTCATTAAATGCGGGTTAACCACTTACAATTATTAATATGGGCTTTATTGACTCTTTACTTAACTATAACTATGATTCGATCCTATTACATAAATAAGGGGATTAGGGTGGGACCCTAACATGAAGACTCAAAGAATCTTTGTTGCTTCCCAGTAGAGGTGAGGACTCATTAGAGAATTACTCTATTGTTTTTAGGAAATATAGTTATTTAAGTTAATTTCATTGATATTCTCTCGAAATGAAATTAGATTGTTGGCACATAACTTAAATGTAAATTCATATGGAATACTAAGTAACATGGGCTCTTAGATATTTCAAATTCACGTCCCATCAAAGAAATGCAAAGCCTTACCGGAATGTTATTTGAGAAGAAAAATATAACAATTATATTATATCAAAGTTGGTAAGCAACTTGCCACAGAACTCCTCGAACAATTGAGGTGTATGGGTCTTTGGATTCTTCTAAGGGGTGTTTAGATCGCTATTTTGTAACAATTGAAGTGTTTGATTTAGTATTGGGGTTATTTAGTAGGTATCTTGCTAGAAAGTTCTTGGAACTTTGAGGTATATGGAATTATTGGGAATTCTTGTTGCAACTAGCCAACCACAAAGCCCATTCGACCATTCAACCCCTGACTTCTAGCAAAATATTAAAAACCCTTATATTTTCAATATTATTATAT
>APFE031179396.1:36811-74274 GCA_000404065.3 Pinus taeda
TGTAAATTTAAATATATATAGTATATTTTAATTATATATTTATTTAAAATGGTTTTAAATTTTATATGTTAATAAGATAATATATGTTTTAATCTTGTACGTAAATTATCTGCAAACAAATTTTTAAGAATATAAAGATTTACAATGGTGAGAACAAAAAAATATATACAGACATTTTCTCTTATAACCTAAAATCAGGAAAACTAGATAGATTTTTAATTATATTCCTTTCAATGCTATAATACATTATATACATGTTTCTTAAAAACAAAAATATTTACAATGGTGAGAACAAAAAAATATACACAGAGATTTTCTCCTATAACCTAAAATCGAGAAAACTAGATAGATTTTTCATTATATTCTTTTCCATGTTATAATACGTTATATACATGTCTAAGAATTCATAAACCCCAATCCATTAACCCTCGATCTATAAAATACCATGGGAAAAACCATCATGCCCAAAAAATACGTGCAAAACCATGGGTGGTTCCGCCCACCATCCTTGGGTCCACCCAACCATTATTGGGTCTGCATAAAATAAATCCAAGGAGGGGGAGGGATTCTTCTCAATCCTGATGGAGATCAAGGAATTAAATCCAAAAGATAAGATATCGTTCCAGAAGTATTGTCTCCTTTGGTGACCAATGTAGTGATTATATGTTCCAAGGTTGCAAGATCTCCAATGCTAGCATCTATTGTGATGTTTATCAAATTGGTTGCAGTTTCCATGGAGTTGGTTGTAGTTTCCATGGAAGTAATCACAAATTTGAAAAATTGAGATGTTTATCAAATTGGTTGCAGTTTCCATGGAGTTGGTTGCAGTTTCCATGGAAGTAATCACAAATTTTCCAAAAGTTTCAACTTGCCTTCACTTGGAACAAACCCTAGGATTCGCAACTTGGTTGAGGACATCGGATAATATAATATGTATCATACAACAAAGCATAACTCTTGTGTTTCCTTGTTCCCATCTTTCAAGAACACTATCTGCAAAATATTCTCACTGATCCATTAAATTATCATGTTTTGATAGTAATGATTATGTCACTGCTTCAGAAGGATTTTCATTATCAATTTGATCCAAGATATTTTGCTTATATATGCATCAAAATGACATATAAAAAAACTTATTAATCATGGAACTTAAAAGCACATAAAACGATGCAGAAATAACAAGATAAACATGAAACCATGACACAATGATTTGATTACGGAGTTTGTCCAATTTGGACTACGTCTCTGGACCCTGCTCAATAGTGGGGAGGCCTTCATTCATTAAGTGGCATAAAAAGAGATAAACGTAAAAGCAACATTCAATTACAATCCTTATACCTCCAAACTAGAAGATGGACAAAGAATGGAGAGCCCAGCATCAGAAACAGTTAATACCACTGAAATTCTAGCGAAAAATCATGCAAAAATGCTTATCCAAACACCCAATTCGGATAATCAGACCTTCTACACCTTCTCGGAACCTCCCTGCTACTCAAGGGGAGGTCCCGACCTGCTGCCAGGCCAGAGTCTGTTGTGCACAATGGCTTCTAAACTAATCTTCCAATCATGTCTGCCTTTCTCCGACAATGATAGTCCTTTATATATGCTGGCAGTAAACCCCTCAACTCCCAGGCAGTTTTAAACAATAGACCCAGTTAGCAAACGGGTTTGATTTAATATCAAGGATCTCGGGTTGCTGCAACAACCCTTACTTAACATGGAAAAACTCTTTAATTGCGTGTTTAACCCGACGACCCTTTACTATCAGTATTTTCCCCATCGGAGTTTCTAATCGGCAGACAGAAGGCTGATACATCAAGTGCCTTGCGATAACCACCTACCCGACGACTTATTAAACATATTTCATAACATATTGGGCCTCATCACAAATCACAATCAGCGTAGAACTGGGGTTAGAATTCCATACTACTACTCCCCTTTTGGAAACTGCGATTGCAATATATTGCATCGCAGCTGGACTTTGTTGGGGTCGATCCGTAAGCACTTGATCCCTTATGATATGCGATATGCGATATCACAATCGCAACCGAGATCCTGCCGAGGGCCGCTTCAGAAACACTTTGCCTTTTGCAATTGCGTTATGTGATTATTGCATCACAACGTTTCTTGCCTAGGGCTGATTTGAAACCACTGACCTCTGCCTTTTGCGATCTGTGATATGTGTGACCAATGGAAGCCTGCCACTTGGTGCTTCCACATTCGCTAAGAGTGTCTACCACGTCATCTCCTCCTGCCACTTGTCCAAGTCAAGCATAAACTTTGACTTGCTCTAAATTCTTCATATGAACTTGAATTTGAGTGTCGTTCACACCGTTGGAATCAGGATGACGAGCACTTCGATCCAATGCTAATTTTATCCAAATTCTGCCACTTTGAATTTTGAGCCTTTTACCATGCCACTAGTACTTTTTGAAGATCCACCTGGATCAATCCTCCCCCCTAAGAACTTTTGGACTCCTAAAAGCCTTTTCAGTCAATTGGAAAGTGAGAAAAATTTCTCCCACTTTTTCTTTCTCTATCCATTGAGCTTTACTCAAATGCATTCCTTTGAAGCCAACATGAATGTACTCCACATCTCCTCGTCGTGAAGTTCCGGTTTTTCTCTCGTGTATGATATCTTCGGGCAACTTGTCTAGATACTCTAATGCAAAAAATCCACTGTAGGAATCTGTGAAAGCTCTTCGGTATCCATAATCAATGGAGGTTCATAAAGCTTAAGGTTTTCAGCATTTACCACTAAGTACATTTGCATATAAGCGGGCAAGTCAAAATGAAAAGAATTGTCTCCAATCTTTGCCAATATGGTGAAGGGACCTTATCGAATGAGTCTCAATTTTTGCCCTTCTCCCTTCATTCTATCCTTGCTGATGTGGAGCCATTCCTTATCCCCAACTTGAAACTGATGGTCAACTCCATGCTTATCATGTCAAGCTTTATACTGAGCCTGACACTTCTCCAACTGCTCATGTACTACCTGATGGATCACCTGTATCCGCTGAATAAAATTTTGTTCTTTGTTCCTATCATCTCGTCTATTTCCATCCTCATCTTTCTCAAAGACCATCTCTAAGGGATCCCTTGGTAGGTAACCAAAAAATGTATCGAACGATGAGCTTTGTGTGGATGAATGTGCTGCTCGATTGTATGCATGTTGTACATATGGAAGTTGTTCATCCCACAACTTTGGATTTCCACAGTAGCCTCGCAATAAGTGTACCACAGTGCGGTTGACGACCTTTGTCTATCCATCAGTCTGTGGATGAAATGTTGTACTTATTTTCAGCTTGGTGTCCATCATTCTCCATAAGCTGGTCCAAAACTCTCCAAGAAAGTGAGAGTCTCAATTTGACACAATAGATGTGGGAAATCCAAAATGGACCCAAACATGCTGAAAGAAAAGATAAGCAGTCTACTCAACAGTGACCTACTTTTTACAAGGAATTAAAATACACATTTTACTAAAACAATCCACGACGACATACAAATAGTCGTGACCTTTCCTAGACATAGGCAAACCACCTACAAAATCCATGGAAACACTTTCCCATGATCGACCCGGAATAGGGAGTGGTGTGTAGAGCCCAAGTTTTCTATTAGAGGGCTTTGAAACAAAACACAACACACAACCCTTTACAAAGAGAGTCACAATTTTTTTCATATTAGGCCAAAAACAAAACCTTTGTAAATGACATAAAGTTTTTTCAACCCCAAAATGACCAGAAACAAGAGAGGTATGAGCCTCTCGGATTACATGTACCCTTTCATCAATAGGTATGCACAGTTTTCCAAGGTGGTACAATAGTGATCCCTGCAAACAATAATTGTCCACCTGCGATCCACGAGTCAGTTTTGCATAAATCTCTTTAAAATCATTATCATTAGCATATTGTTCAACCTAACCTTCTAACGATAAAGAAGCATTTTGCAAAACTACAGATGCAGAAATAGGGGGGCGAGAAAGAATATCTACTACTTTTTTTATGGCGGCCTTCTTGTATTTTATTACCAGATGAAACTGTTGGAGGAATCCCATCCATCTTAAATGACGGGCTTGTTGAAGCTTGGTCTATGACTGAAGATACTGCAAGTGTTGATGATCCATATGGATGATGGTCTCCTTGCCGATCAGGTAGTGTTTCCACTTCTTTACACTCTAACCAAGGCGTACAGCTCCCTGTCGTATGTGGGATAATTCATAACAGCCTGGGAGAAAGTCTCTGAATGGTAACATACATGCTTCCTTTGCTGCATCAATACATCGCCCATGGCATATCTACTGGCTTCTATTTCAATCTCAAAAGGATGTTGAATGTCTGATAAGGCTAGCACTAGTGCTGTGCTAATCTTTTCTTTCAGCGTGTCGAAGGATTTTTGTTGTTTTCCTCCCCACTGAAAGGCCTTCTTCACACTTTTCAATGCATGTAAGGGGGCTGAGATAACAGAGAATTTCGTAATGAACCTTCTCCAATACAGTTTTGTGCTAAAAAATCTTCGGACCTCTATAACATTTGTGGGCTCAGACCACTTCATAATCACATCTACTTTAGAGGGATCTATTTTCAATTTCCCATTACTAACTATGTGACCTAAATAAACCAGAGAGGTCTTCCCAAAATCACACTATGACAACTTTACATACAATTTTTATTTTTTCAAAACATCAAGCACTTTCTTCACATGACATACATATTCATCCCATTTCCTACTATAAACAAGAATATCGTCCAGATATACAAGCACAAAATTATCAGGAAAAGGCCTAAACAGATCATTCATTACCCTCATAAACGTGGCCATAGAATTGCGCAGTTCGAATGGCATCACCATCCATTCGAACAACTCCTGTTTGGTTTTGAATGTAGTCTTCCAAATGTCTTGTTCTGCAACTCTAACCTGGTGATATCCACTACGCAAATCCAATTATGTAAAATAGAAAACATATTTCAACTGATCTAATAATTCATCAATACGAGGGAGAGGGTATCGATTCTTCACCGTAATTTTGTTTAGCACCCTATAGTATACGCACATTCTCCATGTGTCGTCTTTCTTTGGCACCAACACAATCAGTGAGCCACATGAAGAAGAACTCGGTCTAATGACCCATTTCTTGATCTACTCCATCTCAATAGAAGTCATCATGTACATGCCAATATTCAGTAAAGGAACATCCTGTTGTAAATGGATCTCACGTTGGAATTTCTATTTTGGGGAAATCCTATCGGTTCCTGAAACAATCCATCATAGTCAGAAATAATTTCAAACAATTCTTTCTTATGATCAGGATCACAACCTTTGAAAGTGTTAGTTGTGTCAGCCTATTTCGCTCTCACTACCATGAGCATGCACACTTTACTGGAATTACCCAGTCGTTTAATTTGTCCTGCATTGACAAGGCTAGCACTAACTTTTGTATGATGAGCTCTAACTATATATTCCACCCCGTCCTTCATGAGGTGGTATTTATTTTCGTGCTGAAAGAAAACTATATTTCTATTATATAGATACAGACTTCCCAAGATAATTCCATAGATATCCAAAGGCACAACATCTAACTCTACCTCATCAGCTAATTTGGAAGAAATAACAAATTTGGCCCTACACTGCTTGGTTACTTGTAATTTTTCTTTATCGCTTACCTAACCAAGTGGGTATGGTCTCAGATGAGGCTTAGTTTCGAGGCCTAACTTTTTCACTAAGGACTCTCAGATTAAATTTTCTTGGGAACCTGAATCAAACAGAGTTTCCACCTTTGTGTGTTTTATAATAACTCTAATGTGGAATCATTCAATTCTCTTTCGCTCATTACTTACAGAATCATTCAAATAACTATTTCTTGCCATTGAATCAGAATTATTAGTAACAGAAGGAGTGCCTTTTTCACCCACGACTGTGATCAATGTCTCATCACGGAATCTGATCCAAGGTCCTTCTGTGTTGTTGCCACTGTCTTTTGCTTGCCCTTTCCACTGAATCTCTTTGGTCTCAGCTCCAGATGTAGATTCCAACAATGGTCCTCGTCATGACCTTCTCTCTTAAAATGCATGCAAGATGGTGTTTCTCCATCCTCTTTCTTGGATGTGATGGTATTCTTAGCCTTTCCCTTGCCTTTCCATTGGAATTTTCCATGCTGAGAGTTGAACGGTGTTTTCTTGGCTTGATCATCTTTGTCATTCTTGCCTCAACTTTCAAGATGAATCACCTTTATGTTGGTTGCATCAATCGTAGTAGGCTCGAACAATAACAGTGAGTGTCTTATGTAACTATGTAGCACACCAACATACTTAGTTATAGTCTTGGGAGAATCTAATGAGATGCCCAAATTCAATGTTTGTTTCCGAAATTCTTCAGTGAATCTTTGCACATTTTTTCCTTTACCTTGCCTTAGATATTGCCATTCCATTAGTAACTTTTGTTTATAACCCAAAGGGTAAAATTGGTCTTTAAATGTAGAAATAAAACTAGACCAAGAGGAAAGAAGGTTACCCGACTTTTTGTTGCCCTTCTGCAACTTGCTTTCCCACGAAACGAGAGTAGTGCCAATCAGCCGAAGAGATGCTAATTGGACCTTTGCCTCATTTTCTTCGATCTGTTGGATCAATTAGTAAACCTCTATTTGTCTTATCCAATTATTAAGTTTTTCTACACTACACTCTCCATTGTACATGGGCAAGTCAAACTTTACATCTAGCTTGAAGAATGGTTTCTTAGATGTATGTTTGGAATCGCGATTAGAGTGATGAGAACTATTAGTTGAAGAAGGAGAGGGAGGAGGCTCTTTTCCACCACCTTCATGATTTTCTGATCTATTTTCATCGACATCTTCCTTCTCATGCCCAAGTGCCTTCTCATACTCTAAAAACATCTTGTCCACTTTCTCTGCCATATTGTAGAATACCTTGCGGAAATTTTGTTCCTCTTCCCAACAAGCTTCTTCATTTGCCATGTTTCTTCTTCGTTGTGCATGTCCTGCTTTAGGATCAAAGGACTTAAGCATTTCTTCACCTTTTCACAGCTTGTTTCGGGTTAGCATATACTCATGCAATTTGCATCAACAAAGACCTGCTCTGATACCAAACTTGATCCAAGAATTTTTGCTTATAGATGCATCAAAATTACATATAACAAAGATTATTAACCATGGAACTTAAAAGAACATAAAACGATGTGGAAATAACAAGATAAACATGAAACCATGACACAATGATTTGATTATGGAGTTCTTTCAATTTGGACTACATCTTCGGGCCCTGCTCAATAGTGGGGAGGTCTTCATTCATTAAGTGGCATAAAAAGAGATAAAAGTACAAGCAACATTAAATTACAATCCTTATGCCTCCAAGCTAGAATATAGACAAAGAATGGAGAGCCCGGCTTCAGAAATAGATGGTACCACTAAAATCCTGGTGAAAAATCATGCAAATATGCCTATCCGAACACCCAATTTGGATAATTGGCCCTTCTGCACCTTCTCAGAACCTCCTAGCTGCTCAAGATGAGGTCCCAACCTGGTGCCAGGTCAAGGTCTACTGCACACAATGGATTTTGAACTAATTTTCTAGTCCTCTCTACCTTTCTTCGACATGGAAAGTCCTTTATATATGCTAGAGGTAAACGCCTCAACTTCTGGGCAATTCTAAAAAATAGACCAAGTTAGCAGGTGGGTTTGATTTACTATTGAGGATCTCAGGTCACGATAACAACCCTTACTTAACATGGCAAGACTCTTTAATTGTGCATTTAACCAGGCGGCCCTTTACTATTAACGTTTCCCCCATCGCTGTTTACAATCAGCGGACAGACTAAGGCCCATACATCAAGCGTCCTACGATAACCGCAGCCCTGACGGCTTATTAAACATGGTACATAACACATTGGGCCTCATCGCAAATTGCAATTGGCATAGAACTGGGGTTGTCACTCCATCCTATTTCTCCCCTTTTGGTAACTTCGATTGCAATATATTGCATCGCAACTGGACTCTGTCGAGTCCGATTCGTAAGCACTTGATCCCCTCTGATCCACGATATGCGATATCGCAATCGCAATTGGGATCTTATCGGGGGCCGCTTTAGAAATAATTTTCCTTTTGTGACTGCGATATGCGATTATCGCATCACAACATTTTTTTCCTAGGACTGATTTGAAACAACCGACCTCTACCTTCTGTGATCTACAATATGTGGGATGAATGGAAGTCTACCACTTGGAGCTTCCCCATTCGTTGAGAGTGTCTTCCACATCATCTCCTCCTGCCACATGTCCAAGTCAAATATAAACTTTGACTTGCTCTAACTTCTTCATATAAACTCAGATTTGAGTGCCATTCACACCGTTGGAATCAGGATGACAGTCAATTTGATCTGATGCTAAGTTTATCCAAATTATGCCACTTTGAATTTTGAGCCTTTTACCATCCCATTGGTACTTTTTGAAGATCCACCTAGATCACAATTAATCTTAAACTCCAAGAAATTTTCAGATACATGTTCAAAAGAACAAAATAGATCACCTCATCATTTGAATTGCTCAATTTTTTATAAGACCAAGTATATCTGAGAACATAGTTTCATTTGACACAAGCTTTGATAACTGTAATTTGTAAATCCTTCTAGAATTAACTATCAAGGAGTACTCATCTTCAAATACCTCTGATTCTTTTATGGAAAATATAATATTGAGAACAAGCTCATCTTCTGATTCCTTCAACTAGAAAATTTAAAGTCCACAAAATAAACACTCCTCAAGAGATCCAAATTTACAAAGGGTGCATACAATATATATAGATAACCATTTTATCCAATGCTAGCTTCAGCTCCATAACAAATTATGGGTCCCAAGCTTTGGAGCAGCATTGTTGTCTCCTGATGCAACTTGTATTGAGCTGACAAGAATTAAATAGCCAACGCTTCGAAGGCCCATCCATGGCTACATAGGGACCTTCATTCAACTTTTATCTCACCCAACAAATTTCAACAAACTGTGAATTGTAAGAAGTTGGTGACCACAGGCCACAATTTGTAACAGCCATGGTGAAATGTTCATGTAATAAAAGTTAATAAAGGCAAAATAAGACCACGGTTAATGGACACTTATTCCAAGCTAAATGTTGGGCAAAGATATCCTAGTGGGCATCACTCGATGTGTGTTTTGGCTAAGGAAAATTGGCAAAGGCATTAAAAGGAAAAAAGGGAATTTTTGGCACATTTATCTACGAAAATAAAGGAAATTATGAGAAAAGTAAGGTGAAACGTCACAGGTTGCATGTGAGGAGGAAATTGAAAGAAAATAATGGAAAATGAAGAAAATATAGGCCTCATTCATAAAAAGGTTTTTGAGGATCAGTGGGTAACCTTTAGCCAATTCAAGTTTGGAGCTCTCTCATTATTCTCTCTCTCTCATTCTTGGTCAATTATATTTTTCGTGGACCACTCTAGCTTTGGATCAAGGAAGGAAAAGCAAGCAAAGGGAAAGGAAGAAAAGAAAGGTTCAAGGAAAAGAACAAGATCAAGGAGCTTTAGTAAGAATACTTGCAGGGACAATTTTGCATGTGTAACTTCCTAGCTAGTTTGGACATGCACAGAGATACATGTTGGTCTATGGTTCTTGTTATCACCTAGATTTACCTCAGGCTGAAGGGAGGCAATTCCAGGGTAACCACAAACCAAGATTAGCCTAGTAGCTAGCCCTACTAGGCCAAGAGAGGGATCCCTCCATAAGGATCTCAATCAAGATGACTGGATCAGGTAAATGATTTTAGGCTAGGTATAGTAGCACGAAAGTTTTGATTTGATTTTGTAGGTGTTTTTCGGATCAAGTGGAGCTGGGCAGTTTAGGTCTGGGAAATTAAGTCAGAAATGTAGGGTGTTCTATGGGGCAAGGTAGGCATAAGCTTTAGCACTTTAGGCTTGATGGGATGAAGTGTTTAATACTGATGAGGAGCTAATAAGGGCGTGTAACAATCATGGATCCTTCTTAAATAGTAAAAAACATGAAATGTTGAATGATTTCCCAAGGCAGAGCACTGATACAATGGATTCTACCTATCAAACTTGAAAACAATTCAACCAGAAGCAATGAAATGAATGATGGCATACATGAAACATATAAACACATAATTACAGAAGAAGAAACTATACTAAAACTCCATACCACAGGGATCCCATAAAAATAGCTGCAATTCTAACTAATCTCCTTGCCAAACTGCTTACAATGATGTACAATCAAGCTCTGAGCATCCAAGTGACTCCAATCCACACAATGACTGAGAAAATACATGATATAGGACTCAAAACAACTAATCCTAGCCTCAGGGATCGAATCCATGAGAGGAGGAGCAGTTGCACACAATACTGAACTAATAGCTAAAGACTAGGGTGGTCAAACTGACTCATTCCTAATATGAAGTAAACTGATTCATTACATGCCACTTAGGCCATTCATTTGATGTATCTACCCTAGGTAACAAGAAATAAACTTTAATTACATCATCATCATGAATTACATCAGTGAAAAACAAAACTCCCAGAGGTGAAAAGTATTTTCTGAAAGAAACAGTGAAAAAAAATTGGTTGCCTGTCAAGTACGCAGCGCTAGTGTCAAATGCGCAGCGCCATATTCAAGGTGAGTTTTGACTGCCTTCCTGGTGTCCAAATCGAGCCCAAGATAGCTCTTTGGAAAGCTTATCATGTCTAGTTTCTATATCTACCTTCATATTTCAAAATGAACTTGATTTAAGCCTCCCAAAATGAATTCTCCCAATACTGGTGAAACGCGCAGCGCCTGGTCCAAAAATGAGGCAAAAATGTGATTTTTTGCTATTTTTTTGCCATTTTCACCAACCAGTTCTACCTTCCAAGGCTAGAAACATGGTTTGACCAAGCTGCTGATATAAAATTTGACTAGAAAAGACAGGAAATGCTAAAAGAAAAAACTGAGCTTAGATTCTTCAAAAATGGTTGACATAGCTGATGCTAAAGCTAACTAAGCATGGAGAGAAGCCTCCACAAATAGGTCAAGCTTATCCTTCTCCTTTTGATGAGTTAAGGCCTCAATTTTTGCATGAGCCCTTTTGAGCTTGGCTCTAGCAATTTTGTTTCTCATGGCATAGTATTTGGCCATTTTTCTTTGAACTTTTGTATTTCTATTGGCTTTAGCTAACAGGTCCTCAAGATGATTTTTAGCCCTTTCAAGCCAATATTCCCGATTCTCATTCATCATTATGCCAAATTGTTCATTTAAGGTGAGTTGGTTAGCAAGTTAAGCTTCCTTTTCTCTTTCAAGCTTCAAAGCTTGCTTTAGGCCTCTAGTCCTAGGCCTCCTTGTTGGGGCAAAGTGGTTGCCTATCATTTAATTTTCAACCCGAGGGTTTCATAAAACTTGTGAAGTGTGCGTGCACTATATGTGCTAGAAATTCTCTTTCAGTTTAGATCAATTTAACTACAAAATAACGAAAACCAATTCATCTAATCTATGAAATCAAATAATAAAAATGAAATTCAACTAACCTATGAAATAAAAAACAACTAATGTATACTTAGTTACTCCAACATCCAATTATGAAGTGTTACCTTCTTGAGATGAGGTGTAAGAAACTATTTATACATTAACTTCTAATGTCTTAGAAAAGCAAGTAAAGTGTCAAGAAAATAACTCAGTAATTGCATGTATTCAATATTCAACCATTTAATATTGAAATATGATTAAATCATTTTCTTGAAATTATCTTTAGGAATATCAGTTAATGCAATTAAATGAGGATCTTAAAATATAAAGGCATGAAAAATTAAAGCTCAATGATTGCATAAGTTTAACATTCAATCACCCAATTTGAAGTCACCTTCTTGGCCTGATCCTTAATCCAATTATACAATGAATTGATGGTTTGATCTAAGAATGTAAATAACAGAACATGAAAGGAAACTAAATAACTATGACCCCTTGCCTCAAACATAATCCAATTAGAAAATACATGAATCTTCCCAATTGAGATGTTTTTAGAAAGCAAATATTACATAGTTATGTTAAAGCTAATACTAGGAAAGCAAATGAACTTTAATCTATAAAAGCAATTAAATCTCACAGTCATTAGATGGCCATTCCAATCGTGTATGAGGATGGAAAGTGAACAAGCTCCATATACAAGCATAACCAAATCAAAGTGAACATCACTCATGAGCATGGTGCCAAATCCAAATTCTATATTCAAAACATGAGCATTTCCCCAACTTTACACATGCCTTTCAAAGGAAAAGGCTCTCCTATTTATACAAAAACATAAGAAGCTACCCTATTTAATGAAGTTCCACTAAAATCTCATATAGTTACAACCAAAAAGCTCATAATGAGACACATATCCCCTAGGTGTCTCATATAGCTCTAATCCAAATAGGAAATGATGAGACACCTCATAGAGTTACAATCCAAATAGGACACATATCCAAATCTCCTTTGAAGGGAATTCGAATTTGAGCATTGGAGGCCACATAAGGGTGCCTTGGAAGCTTCCAAATAACCTACACATGTCATGAAACTCAAGCCACATATATAGATACTTGAAACCATGTTAATTTCCTAGTTTTTAATCATAAATTCACTTTAAACACATAAAATAAATAACTTTGGTAAATAAGGATCCTAACCCATATATTTATGAAAATGGTGGCTAATGAAAGGTTATATGGTTATGGAGATGTGACATGTGAGTGAAATGGTGGCGATAAAGGTGAAAGTGGATGTCATTTTGAAGACATTTTGGAGGCCCAACACTCCTCCTGGGCATGTTTTCCTCCATTGGCTCACCATAGTCACCATAGGCTTCCTCAAGTTGGACTTTAAACTTTTCAACTTCCCTTTTATCTTTGATGAGCTGAACTTCCATAAGCTCCTGCTTGGTCTCCATTTGCCTATTTTCCTGTTCATAATAAGATATGGTGTATTTTTCTCTTTATATATTCACCTATAACCCACCTATCAATGTTTCTTGCTCTTTGAAGATCATTCTGGTGTTTGCCTCCTCATCTTCCTCATCTAAGTCCACTAAATCGAAATCATACTCAATTTCATGGAGCTCTTTTTCCTATTTTTTCATTTTTGTTTCAACCATTTTTTCCTTTCTTTTATGTACCTGCTTTGCTGATGAAGAGAGAAAGGCCCCTCCCACAATCTATGGGGCAAACACTTGCCTATTTCCTCTTTGATAAGTGTGCACCAAAGTACCTAAATTAGCCCTTCCTAGCTTGCTGCTTTGACCCTGATCACTTTTTCCATTGCCATTGTCCTCTTTTCTGTCAGATGAAAGAAAAAGTTCATGGAATGGTGATAATGGAGGTGGTGGTATGACTGACTCATGAGAGGAGGATGAATAGTGCATGGGTTGAGATGGAGGGATGGAGGATGGTGGATGAGATGATGATGGAATGCCTTGAGTGAAAATGGGATTAGCTATAAATGTACTCCATGCAATGTTAAGATATTTAAGGTGATAAAGAACTATGATCTTTATGAGGGAATGGTGAAATAAACGTTTCATTTGATCTTTGTATTATCTTCTCTGGGAAATTTAAGCCATCTTCTCCACACTCCTGAAAAGATAGTAGGGTATATTGATCATTTTAACCCTAGTGAAATGCATAAGTAACTGGATGTGGTAAGAATAGATCCTAGAGAACCTACCCTCACATGAAAAATACTTCATTATAATCTTCATCATAGGTGCATATCTATAAAGGAGATATGAGAAAGGGAAATAGCCCTTTCTTTCACTTCTGTACCTAGGCTTGATGTATGGTTCATAAAAACATGCTTCTATCTCACCCTGCTTGAACCATTTTTCCCCGACTTCTGGAATCCCAGTGGCAGCTGATATGATGGCAGCACACAATGTGAAGGTTAGGCCTGCAAGAGTGACTTGGTTATCATGAATTTTAGTTATGAAAAGCCTAGCCAAATCAGGGTGGTACTAGACTTCTTGGACCTGCTCACAAAACTCAAAACACCCTAACCATTTGAAGGTTGTCATTGTCATAGGATAAGTTAGGAGCTCTTTGAGATTTGTGGGCTCAAACCTGTGAATTTTCCCTCCTTTATGAGGCTTTCTCTGCTCTATGTTTCTCTCTTTTCCTGATCTCTCTTCTTCACTGTATGGCCTATATTCTTCATCATCCATGGTGTCTTTGTTATGAAACCCTAAGTAAATGGTAGGGGAATGGAGGTGTTTGGGAAGGAAAAATAAAAGGGAAAGGTGGATGGAAGTCTGGTGGGTGTAGGAATAGAGGTTTCTAAAAAGGAATATAGGGTATTGATTAGGTATCTTATGGAAAATCATAAGCTTGCTTGCAAAACTCAGGGCTAAGAGAAAAACTAGGGTTTTACAAATGAAACTAACACCAATCTTGATTTCACTCTTCAAACATTGAGGAAATAACTTTGAGGAGAGGGAAAATGATGTTTTGAAGAGGATACTTACTTGCTTAAGGCTAAGAAGGTATTATGAATGCCAAAGAGCGAATATGAGTGAAAATGGCCAAACGCACTGTGCCAAGACGAAGTGCGCAGCGCCAAGAGGAAACACGTAGCGCCAAGAGGGAACACGCAATGCCAAGAGGAAATGTACAGCGCCAAGTTGTTTCTGCTGATTCGACCCTTAAATCGGAAAAACTTTTGCTGGGGTTTGCTCAATGTGAGGTCAAATGGAAATAAAGGAGATATGAAGGCAAGGAGAGATTTAACATGCTTGAATTTAATTTTTAGCTCCTCAAACCCGCTTTGCTAATGTTTTGTCACTTTCACGTTTTCACCCTTTTTTGTCATTGTTCTTGATTTTCTAACCCTTTACTTTTTTGACAGGTGGATGAATGCTCAATCTTGACCTGAATTTTACAATGCTTGTTTGTCTTACAGTAAGGAGAAATGCTCTGGTAGCTAAGATCCATTGTTACATATAGGAACTTAAAATTACATATGAAATACAAAAAAAACTAAAATACTCTGTTTTCACCTCAAAAACATGTTTTTTGAGGTGAAAATTACATTAGGTTTAAAAATGTGATGATTTTAGTAACTATGACTTACAAGCCATCATGATTGATTTATTGATCATCCTTATACCCTTGCTGACCATTATTTACATTTCAACATCAAACTTTTGACCTTGGTGAAACCCTAAGACCTAGTGAAATCATGTCCTAGGACCTAACAAAATGGAATATAGATTGATTATGAACCATGATTGAAGACAATCTAAAGAAGGATCAACAAGTATAGCCTATAAGGGAAGAGCTTAAGAGAAACAACCATCAGTGGATTAGTATATCATGACCTAATGGAATGATGCAAAATTTTCAGTGTGGGACTCCTAAAATGAAAATGGAAAGAGTGAATTTTTATCCTTGATGGAAGTATGCAGATACTGACATTAACATTGGCCTTATTGGGGATGGCAGCTCATTGGAAGTGTCAAGAACACCATAGACCAAGTTCCTCATGCATTGGGAAATACAGTCAAAACCAAAAAAGGTGGAAAATGACTTAATACAACTGAACACCGACTCTCAACCAAACTGACTCAAAACTTGACTATTGACTCTCAACCAAACTTGAAACTAATCATTTAAACTTTATAGCCTTCACTTCGGGCCCCAAGCTAAAATGAAAGTGTACTTGAAATCTTGCAGGGAAAAGTAAAATGGTATATACAATGAAAATGACATAATTTCAGGGAACAACCTCAAAAGTAGTAGCGCTTTAGGAGTATACCATTCACTGGCCCTCCTGAACAATCCTGACCATCCATTTATTTGAGCAAAAAAAAAAAATTTCCTCTGTATGATGAGATCTTATATGGACCTTTCCATAGGTTTTCGAACTTACCATTATTTCCTTTGTCCTCATTCCATGCATCCCACCGCAGCCCTACATCCTCTAACTGAAACTTGTCTCCTTTGGCTTTGCAGTCATAGATCTTCTTTATCTTTTCCTGCAACAGAAAGTATTTTGAGAAACTTCTTCCCTTGTTTTTTGAAGATGGATCATTTGACTAATCCTTCACTGAATATCATCCTCTTCACTGCCAGCTTCTTGTAGTAATCTCATGACCGAGACTGCAAGTGATGTAGTAAATATTGTATCAATACCATAAACCAACTCAAAAGGTGACATACCTATGTATTTCTTGCTACTCACTATGTAGGCCCACAAGGCATTAACAAGCTTTCAATGCCAATTCTTCTTATTTGTCTCCAACATTTTCTTGATTATATTCACTAAGTACTTATTTGACGACTCGGCCAATTCATTGCCCTGCAGGTAGTATGTTGTGGAATGACCCAATGTAATATTGTACTTATTGCAAAACTCCACCATATTCTTGGACTTAAATTCTGATGCATTGTCTGTTATGATCTTGTGAGGGAAACCAAAACGAGACAAGATATTATATTCTAAAAATTTAATAATTACCGTATCCGTAGCCTGCCTTGTCGGAATGGCCTTAATCCATTTGGTGAAGTAATCGGTAGCTGTCAAGATCCATCGGTGTTGTGTTGATGATATAGGATGGATTTCCCCTACGAAATCAAGTCCCCACTATTGGAAAGGTGCATTTACTTCAACTGGTTTCAAAGGAAGAGGAAGCAACTTCCTTTTTCCTTTAAAAACTTGGCATTCATGGCAGCTCATGACTGTTTTATACAAATCTGAAAATAAACTCAGCCAATAATATCTTGCTCTCAACACTTTGTTAGTTGTTGTTTTCCAAAACAAATGACCGCCACAATCACCTTTATGAAAATCGTGCATCACCTGTTGAGCTTCGTCTTCAACCAAAAAATTAAGAAGAACCCCTCCCAGATCTTTCCAATAAGGAGCACTGTTTAAAATGCAGAATTTCGCTGATTTGAGTTTTAGTGATCAACCTTTGCTTCTTGACATTCTAGGAGGTGGCGAAAGATGCTGAAGAACATAAACCATATCAGAATACCACGGTGATTGAAGAAACATTTCTGAGACTTGAATGAGCGAGCCATCATCCTCATCCTCCGACATTGCTACAATAAGATTTATGTCCAGAGCATGTAGATTTGATTCTGCCATCAGTTTCTCCAAACCTTGTCCCTTGATCATTTTCGTGGGTTTAATCTCCAGATCATATTCCAACATGGCTGCTATCCACTTACCTATTCTTCCTTTCGGATCAGTGTACATTAGAACATCTTTTATTGTTGCATTAGGAACATATGCTATGGTATGTGAATGCAGAATGTACACTCTGAAATCTTTCAATGCTTTATGAGGGCCAATGCTTGTTTTTCAATTATATTATACCACAAGGCAGCATCTCAAATAGTCCTACTGAAAAAAGAAATGGACTTCTCAATCTTATCTCTCTTTTGCATCAATACTACAACCATGGTATGTTCGGATGAAAATGAAAATATAATGAAATCTTGAGTGTAATCAGGACTAATCAAGACTGGGGTTGTGGTCAAAGCAAACTTTACCAAATTGAATGACTTCATGGCATTCTCGGTCCGTGTCACAGTGCTATCCTTTTTCAGCATATTAGTCATTTCACTTAAATGTTCTACCAAATTGGGTATGAATCTGCGTAAGAAATTCATCTTACCATTGAAAGCCTAGATCTCCGTTTTGTTGCGCGGAAAGTCTATATGTTGAATTGCGTCCTTGAAGGATCAATGTGGATACCGTCTTTTGAAATGATCTGACCAAGGAGTTTACCCTCATCCATGGCAAAAAGACTCTTATTGGGGTTCAGAGAAATCCTGAACCTTCTACGTCTCTTAAAAACAATCCTTAAGTGGTGCAAGTGTTCATCATCAGAACCGGAAAATACCGTCAAATCATCTAAATAAACAACTAAGAAAACATCCTTCTCATTAGCAAAAGCAATGTCCATTGCTCGCTAAAAAGTAGCTCCAACATTATTTAATCTGAATGGCATTTTGGCATACTGAAAAGTTCCCTAAGGTGTTGTAAAGGCAGTTTTGTCTTGGTCTTTTTCATGCACCAAGATCTGGTTATAGCCTGAGTAACCATCAAGTAGTGACATCCGTGATGCTCCAACTACTCTTTGCAAAATACGGTCCATCTTTGGAAGTGGATAGTTATCCTTTAAGGATACTTTGTTAAGGTTCTAGAAATCTATGCACAGCCTTATTTCTTCAGTCTTCTTTCGTACTGGGACCAAATTCGAAATCCAATCAGAAAATTTGATAGGAACAATGATGCCAACTTTGAAAAATCTGATTACCTCTTTTTTGATGGATGGCAGCAGCTTTGGATTGATCCTTCTCAACTTCCGTCTGAAAGGTTTTTGATCCGGCTTGATAGTAATAGTATGCTGAATTATGTCCTTGTTATACACCTTCAAATCTGAATAATACCACGTAAACACATCAGAAAATTCAGAAAGTAATCTAACATACTGGGCCTTTACCTCGGGAGACAATGCTTTTGATAGCTTTACAAGCTTGGGCTTGTCAGCTGTTCCAATATTCACGTCTTCAACTCTTTTTTCTGTAAAAACCAAGGTAGGTTTTCTTGCCACATCATCCTAATCAAAGAGCTCCTCTAAAGGTATGAGACCTCTAGGAATAATGTTATCCTTCAGTTGTAATACCTCCATCTTATTCACCTCAATCTCTTGTTCATCGATATCACAATCATTATCAATGGAAGCATTCTTGAATTTTCCTTCATTCTGCAAAAAGGCGTTGATTTCATTATCATCACAAAATACTTGCCAATACCTTAAATTATCTAGAACAGCAGGCTGGTGTTTGACATGAATTTCGAAATTGTTTCTGGAGTTCATTGGGATCTTCAAATTGCTTGCAATGATGGCGAGTGAATCTGCAATAATGTTTTGAGTTCAGGGTACTGCTATCAAGGTATATTCAGGAAACATTCTCAGAATATCCAGGACTGCATTTCTGTAGGCTTTCATCCCTGGATGCTTTGCTTTATACTCTCCCTTTACCTGCTTGATCACCAATTCTAAGTTGCCATAAACAAAAATCCTTTTTTCATTCAGTTTCTTCAAAATTTTAATACCTGCAATCAAAGCCTCATACTCTGCTTCATTGTTAGAGCAATAATAGCCAACTTGTAAGAACATACTCTAACATTACTTGGGACTTTTGTAAGCTAAAAAGTAGGGCTGTGAATCCAAATTCCTATACCAGCATCGTCCTTATCGACAACACCATCAAAGTCCATGCTCCAAAGGCCGGCTTGATCTTCTAGGTGCTGACATTTTGTTTCCTTCCCTTCCTTACCTTGACTGATCACTTCATTTTTCTGCTCTTCACTGACATTTTGCTACTCGTATGTGGATTGCTCAAAAGAACTTGATATTTTATTTTTTCCCTGATTAAGGACTGCTCTAAAATTCTCTGAAATTTCCAGTACATCATCTACTTCTACAAGTTGAATATATACATCATTTAATCCACTATCAGAGTACAAAACAAATGATTCTAAATCAGTATGTACAGCATTTATTGGATGATTCAGTGGCTTCTCTTTGCTGGTAATCATGTATTTCATTTTCTTCTCTCAGTATAATTTTCTCAATTGACCAAAAATGGGAATGGTGGCATAAGAGAAGTCAAGTTGTAAAGTGCCCTTAAGTTTAGCACCCCGTGACCTAGCCAAGAGCATACCGAATCGCGGTGGAATATCAGCAACAACCACATCCATCAAAACATTTTTGGTTGGGATTTGATCTAAAGGCACTACCAAATCTTTGATAAGACCAATGCAACGAACTCTACCGGAGTCAAAGGAGTACAAATCATGGTATTTCCAGGTAATATCCCGGCTCAATTCTCCATAATGGCTTTAGGCATCAAATTATGAGAAGCTCCGGAATCAAACATGGCATTATGGAGAATGTACTCATACAATCTAAAACTTAGATAAAAGGAAGATAATTCACTATCTTCAGACCGACCTTCTATGGCTAGACCAAAAATGAGCTCAAGACAATCATCTTCTACATTTACCATATCTGACAAAGCGTCTATTTGCAAAATTCTAGATACATGGTGTTTATAACTGCTATTCTTAACCAACTCAGTCAAAGGAATGGACACTTTTAATTTAGCAATTCCATTTTCTAAATTAAAGGATGAAACTTTTTCTACCTCTTTGACAGCAAGGTCCTTCTTCTCTACTTGCTCTTTCACTGCACTTTGTTGATTATTCTTCTCATTTGCAATGCTATTTGCTGATGGTCCTTTGCTGGAATTTGGATCGGCATTCTCTTTCCCTTTCTTCTGAATGCCTGAAGAACCATTCTTTGATTGCAGCTCTTTTCTTTTCTGAATGGGATTGATCGGTACATCTCTACTCCTCAAAGAATACTTCTTTTGTTGTGCTATCAATGCATTCATATAACCTCACTGATGATCATCAGACTCAGCCTCCAGAACTGCATCATTTGCTAATATGTAATCTTCATCCCTTTGAATATCAGGAACTTCTGTATATTCTTCATCTTCTATCAGAAAAAATGGGCATACCATCGACAGTGAAAAAATGGTTTGTTTCCATTAACTCATCATCATCATCATCTTCTCCTTCCATTCCCTAAACATAATTCTGCTACAAAGGAGTTCTGATATGATGTTGTTTTGTTTCTTGGACCGGTGCCTCTTGGTCCCTCTACTTGATCCGAAATTGGGATTGTTGTTGTCCTCTAAAATTTGGATTCCTGATCGGTGGTTCAGGTCTGTCCATGATTTTCAACCGGTCAACCATCTTCTCCATTGTTCGGATCAAAGTATCCATCTTGAAATATGATGTAGATGCTTCCTCCTTTATAGTCACTCTCTTTTCAGGTCTCATTCTTTCTCTTTTAGCCAGCAGATTTGCTTCTACACTTACCGCATTCTTCTGCATGTCTTCAAGTGTGGTGGGATCTCATTCTCATAACTGATATGCCATATCAACATTGAAACCATCTGGAAACTTGAGTAAAGCTAACCCCGCTGGTGGTTTAATGTTGGTAAAAATAGCATTATATACTGCATTAAACCTTACACAATAATCTTGCACACTTTCGACGGAATTCCTTTTGATATTTTAATACTCAGACAAAATTTGAAGTGGATTCTTCTTTACCTCCCGCTTATCCAGGAATTGTCTATGCAGGACTGGAAAAGTGGTGATAGACGCTGCAGGTAAAGCTATATACCACTTTCAAACTTCACCTCCAAAGATTTGGACAAACAATCTCATAGTCACATCTTCTATCTCTACCTCATGAAGATCAAAAAAGTCATTCATTCTATCAACATATTGTTGAGTTGTAATGTTTTGAGTGGCATCAAAGAAAAGTATTTTACTTTGGTAATCAGTGGGCATAGCACCAAGATTTTGACATAAAACAAGGGGTGGATATTGGGCATCCATGACTCGAGGTGGGGGAGGTGGATTTAAAGTAAGATTTGTGGTACTTGATATATTCAAAGGAGCAAAAATAATAGGTGGATTAACAATCTGTAAAGATGAAAGCAGTGGATAGGGGATTGTTTGACTTGCAGTAGATGTAAAAGAGGTATTTTGAAAATAAAAAGATGGCCTATTTTTCACCCAAGTGTCTACATTTGAGGTAAGATTTTGCAACTAATCAAGAGCATGGATAAGTTGTGATCCTGATTTACATTTTGCAAACAATTCTTCAAGAGGGTTATCAAGAGATCTAGAAGGGTCAAAAACTATTTTATCAAACTAACTCAAAGACTTACTGCGAAACAAACTTTGCTCAAAAGTAATATCAAATTCAATATCTTGTAGAGTATCTAACCCTTCGGAGAGTGAGTGGACACAAGGAATAAAAACTTCACTTGATTTCTCATTTGATTGCTCTTCGGCAGCACTGAATTTCTTTGTAACTTTTCTATGTTTCCTCCCAATTTTATGAGGATCATTGACAATAATTGGTCGATTTGGATCTGGATTGGATCTGGTGTACCTTCTCGAAGCCATTATGCTCAAATTTTGAAGTTTTTCTATATTGCTTTACAACTTTCCAATTTCAGCCTAGAAATTCTAAAACTCATCATCCATAAGCTTAAGAATTTAAATGAAATATATTATTGGGATGATTAATATTTCGCTCCCCAGTATGGTCACCACTATGTTATCACCTAGATTGACCTCAGGCTTAAGGAAGGCAATTCCAGGGTTACCACAAACCAAGCTTAGCCTAGTAGCTAGCCCTACTAGGCCAGGAGAGGGCTCTCTCCGTAAGGATCTCAGTCAAGATGACTGGATTAGGTAAAGGATTTTAGACTAGGTATAGTAGCTCAAAATTTTTGATTGGCTTTTATAGGTGTTTTGCCAGATCAGGTGGAGCTGGGCAGTTTAGGTCTAGGAAATTAAGTCAGATATGCAGGGTGTTCAGCTTATCAAGATAAGAAGGGCATGTAACTTCCCTTTTAGCTTTGATGAGCTGAACTTCCATAAGATCCTGCTCGGTCTCCATTTGCCTATTTTCCTGTTCATAATAAGATATGATGTATTTTTCTCTTTGTATATTCACCTGTAACCCACCTATCAATTCTTCTTGTTCTTTGAAGATCATTCTAGTGTTTTCCTCCTCATCTTCCTCATATAAGTCCACTAAATCGAAATCCTTCTCAGTTTCATGGGGGTATTTTTCCTCTTTTTGCATTTATGTTTCAACCATTTTTTCCTTTCCTTTGTGTACCTGCTTTGCTGATGAAGAGAGCAAGGTCCCTCCCACTGTCTGTGGGGTAAACAATTGCATGTTTCCTCTTTGATAATTGTGCACCAAAGTACCTAACTTAGCCCTTTCTGGCTTGCTTCTTTGACCCTGATCACTTTGTTCTTTGCCAATGTCCTCTTTTCTGTCAGATGAAAGAACAGGTTAATGGAATGGTGATAACGGAGGTGATGGTATCGTTGACTCATCAGAGGAGGATGAATAGTGCATGGGCTGAGATGGAGGGATGGAGGATGGTGGATGAGATGATGATGGAATCTCTTGAGTGGAAACCTGAGTGAAAATGGGATTAGATATAAATGTCCTCCATGCAATGTTAAGATCTTTAAGGTGATAAAGAACTATGATCTTTATGAGGAAATGGTGAAATAAAATTTTCATTTTATCTTTGTATTCTCTTCTCTGGGCAATGTAAGTCATATTCTCCACACTCTTGAAAAGATAATAGGGTATATTGAGCATTTAACCCTAGTGAAATGCATAAGTAACCGAACGTGGTAAGAATAGACCCTAGAGAACCTACCCTCACATGAAAAATACTTCATTATAATCTTCATCATAGATGCATATCTCTCAAGGAGATATGAGAAAGGGAAATAGCCCTTTCTTTCACTTCTGTACCTAGGTTTGATGTATGGTTCATAAAAACATGCTTCTATCTCACCCTGCTTAAACCATTTTTCCCCTACTTCTGGAATCCCAGTGGCAACTGATATGATGGCAGCAAACAATGTGAATGTTATGCCTGCAAGAGTGACTTGGTTATCTTGAATTTTAGTTATGAAAATCCTAGTCAACTCAGGGTGGTACTGGACTGCTTGGACCTTCTCACAAAACTCAAAAAACCCTAACCATTTGAAGGTTGTCACTGTCATAGGAGAAGCTAGGAGCTCTTTGAGATCTGTGGGCTCAAACCTGTGAATTTTCCCTCCTTTATGAGGCTTTCTCTGCTCTATGTTTCTCTCTTTGTTTGATCTCTCTTCTTCACTTTTTGGCCTATATTCTTCATCAACCATGGTGTCTTTGTTATGAAACCCTAAGTAAATGGTAGGAAAATGGAAGTGTTTGGGAAGGAAAAAGAAAAGGAAAGGTAGATGGAAGTCTGGTGGGTGAAGGGATAGAGGTTTCTGCAAAGGAATATAGAGTATTAATCAGGTACCTTATGGAAAATGAGAAGCTTGCTTGCAAAAATTATGGCTAAGAGAAAAACTAGGGTTTTGCAAATGAAACTAACACCAATCTTGATTTCACTCTTCAAACATTGAGGAAATAACTTTGAGGAGAGGGAAAATGATGTTTTGAAGAGGATACTTACTTGCTTAAGGCTGAGAAGGTATTAGGAATTCCGAAGAGCGAATATGAGTGAAACTAGCCAAACGCACAGCGTCCATAGAAAATGTGCAACGCCAAGAGGAAGTGTGCATCGCCTTCCTTCTAGCCCTAAGTCATCTTCATTTGTGAATGCCATGAATAATGTTTCTTAGCTTTCAGCATGGTCACTTTCTTCATCTGATTTCTTTTTGATGACTGCAATTCATCTTCATCAAACTCATCTTTCTTAGAGAAGAGGTTCTTCTTATTGATCCCTTTCGTTTTGTATACCATTCTTTTAGAATTTTCTTCATCATCACTATCATGCTTATGACGACATTTTGCAGCATAATGACCTATTTTTCCACATTTGTAGCAGATAAGAGCGTACTTACATTTTAGTTTAGATCCTTTATTCAACTATTGTACAAATTGTGCCAATTTGGATTCCACATCAGAGTCATCACTACAGTCATTCCTTTCTTTCCCCTTCTTTGATTTTGAAGCCTTGAATGTTGCATATTTGGAGCTTGGCCACCTTTTCTCATCTCATAGGCAGTGAGGATTCCATGGATTCATCCATATTGAGAGTATCTAGATCCTTTATTTCTTCTTTGGCGCTTATTTTGGAGTCAAATTTGTCTGGAAGAGATCTTAAGACCTTTTGAACATTGGTATTTTCTTCAATGTTTTCATCCAATCATTTAAGAGAGTTGATCACTTCAGCTACTCGGATAAAGTATGATGCAATATCTTCTTCATCTTCCATTTTGAGACTTTCAAATTTCCTTCTATGAGTTTGAAGCTTTGCCTTCTTGAATTTTGAGTCCCCATCGTATAAGCTAATTAGCTTATCCCACATTTCTTTGGCATAGGTTCAATTCATCACTTTTGTAAACTCAGAATCAGTGATTCCATTAGTGATGGAGTTCAATGCTTTTGCATTTGCAATGTAGGCTTTCCTCTTGTCTTGATCTGTTGGAAGAGTGGAATGAATTGGGTACTCATTTAGAACAAAATGCCAGACTTCAGGTCCAAGGGACATTTAGTAGCAGGTGATTCTCTTTTTCCAGAACCCAAAATTGGTGTCGTCGAACAGAGGAGGTTTTCCTGACACTTTGTGATTTCTCATCATGACTACTAATCCTTCTTCAAGTTGTTAGGCTAATATGAAGAACCTGGCTCTGATACCAATTGTTGGAAATACTGAGGGGGGGGTGAATCGGTATTTCTTTTTAATTGTTATTTTTATCACCAAAACATGTATATATGGAACACAGAAATAGATAGCTGGAATAAATGCTTTTATTAACACAAATAGTGCAATGAAATAGATACAATATATAAATGGTTGCAATCAGTTTCCAAGCACCAACTTGGACTTTTGTGAGGCTCCAACCTCTAGAGCACCAACTCTGTTTTGCCAAGGCAACAGTCCTGGACTTAGGAGCACCAACTCCCATGGACTCCAATCCTTTCAGTTCTGAGGTTCCAACCTCGCGGGCTCCAACCCTTTATCATAAATTGTTATAAACTATTTTATTGTAGTTCTCTACTCCCAAGTCTGTTGAGATTATGTTGCACTCCTGTTCTCTTGCTTCTCCTGCCTCTGCCTGAACTTTGGCTTCCTATCCCTCTAATTATTCACACACATGCGGTATCCTTTCCTTGTGTTTCTTTTTTTTATGTATTCCTTATGCCTCTAACTGTTGGTTTCCACTTTCCGCTACCTCTTCGGCTTCCTCAATGCTCACTTCAGCTTCCACTGCGCTGGCTTTTCCTCTTCGGCTTCCTGATTCTTCATGTTACTTTGGCTTCCTCTGCGCTGGCTTGTCCTTTGGCTTCCCAACTTTTTAGCTTTCTCAGTCTCTTCGTGCTCACCAACACTCCTGGGACACTTTGATTCAACGACGAGGACAGAAATACACAGAGAAAGTTGCCATGTCACCATCGTAATCGCAACCGGCATCGTTCAAGCCTACTGAACTATCGAAACCGTTATTATAGGATTTTGGCCTAAAAAACCTCGGGCAATACAATTTTTGAAATACACAAGAATATATGGAAAAACCCGACCGAAACGCTTAAGGCCAGACTTCAAAAACATTACACCCGCATCTATAACTTTATCGGGTCTGCTGTGTAATCGCAATCGGCAGTCGCAGCTTCCAGAAGTCCTCTATAAGTTGAGCCCATAGCATAGCCAATGGTCGATGGTCCTACTGGACACGATATAGTATTAAGCTGTGTTACAATCATACCTTCAGGTCCGCAACATATATCGCAATCGGCGCTTCCAATGCGGCAAGGCCTTAAGCACTTGCGATATGGCGGATGTGACATAGCATTAAGTCATATTGTAGTGTTGCAGCGAGTCTGCACACTTTATCACAATCAACACTTTCAAGGGTGACATCCCTTTGTACATTGCGATATGCGAGTTTTGATGGGTGGATGCAATATAACTATAGAGCATTTCATAATGTTGCAACGGGTCCGCAACATATCACAATTCACATGTTTTAATGTGGCAAGGCTTAAGACCCGAATATATGAAATACACTTAAAAACATGCTTCGAAGTACTTAGCGGACTTCACTTGATTATACAACCGAACAGATATGGCATCGGGTCCACATATGTATATTGCTGTCGGGGGTTGCCGGTAGTGGCTCATAATAGAACCCACCGATTATAATATCACCGATATTATATATATATATATATATATATATAATTCTGCCTCCGATAGTGTTTAACTCTTCCGCTCTTCTTTATGCTCTTTGGAAATGTATTACTCCCAATAGTCCATCTTTGGAATACATTTCTTTCGATACTCCTGATATGCCTCCGATAGCTTTGTTTTTCTCCTCCGATAGTTCTGTTTGCTCCTCCAATATGCTCTGTTTTTCCTCCTCTGGCTCCTCGGATATTGCCACATTGACATCAATGACAATCTATGTCAACACATAAGACTCCAATTGGATCCCTAGAGTAGAAATGGAAATGTACACATGATGAAAGGATAAGTGCAAATCAATGTAATATGTAATTTATATTGAACAATAAGAAACATCACGAGTTGCAGGGAGAGAAGGATGAAAAACATGGGGGAAATGGTTTTGCAAGAGAGAAAAGAAAGGGGGATTAGGGTCTCAAAGGGGGCTAAATTAAAATAATAATATTTTAGTCTAAGATGTTACTTAACATGTTCCTAAATCTTTGGAACCTTTAGATGAAAAGGGAAGTGAGATATGTCAACTTCCTTTGAAAACATGCAGCATGGCATAATCGTGGAAATATAATCCATGCATTTTGGTTATTGAACAGGGATTATCCATCATTGTGTCAAGATATGGTCGTAGAGCCTATCTATAGGACAAGTGATTGTATGTACGTTATAATGAAGTTATGGGAATTGATTGTCATGAACCCATGAAGGAAATTGTGGTTGTTTGCTAGGGATATTGATGCCAATGAGTACAAGTAATTACAATTGAAAGTCCCTTAAGTTCCCATTAGAGATATTTGTTGGCCAATCTATATTAGAGCCTTGTAAGGAAGTGGAATAGCCTAAGAGATTGCATGGAAGAGAAGGAGATCTCATTTCTTGGGTAGAACTAGGATTATTGTAAAAATGAAAAGACTAAAATATTTGGTCAATGGACTGAGTGAGAGAATTAAAGCTACACATGGTATATTTCATCTTTTTGGACTCATATCTTTTGCTCCAGAATGGCATGTTGTAACACGATATGTTCAATAGAGCCTGTAGTTGGATGGAATGTCCATCATCTATAGCCAGTTAGTGAATTATCCCCTAGAACATAAGTGGTTGTGGTTTATTGTAAATGTGGGATTAAAGTTGTTTATGTTGTAAATTGGTTGTTGTCTTGTTGCATGCGTAAGCATGCATCGTTATGTCACATGCATTGATTTAATTAATAACATAATAATGAAGAAAATTATGGTATCTGAGCTATGAAATGTGGATTTTAGCCTAGCTAAAGGGATCATCATGTGTCAAAAATATATTAGAGGCAAATATTGATAAATTGGGAAGGAAATTCAAAGTTGTTGCACAAAAATTGTCACCTTGACATTTTGCAATCTGTGTGAGTCTATCACCACTCATACTTTCCCCCTTTGAAATTCTTAAACCTCAGTTATTCATATCAAGCCTTGAAAATAAGAGAAAGTCCTTAAAAATCTCTAAAACTCTGGTTCCGCACTTTCTCTTAGCATTACCTGCGGTCCCGCACCTAATGGTCATGTCCCCTGCGCACCTAACCGCTCTGTCTCTGTGTTATGGGTGCGGACCCCTGTAAAAGTTAAAAAGGCGCAAGTACATTCTTAAAAACTCACTTTGAGTCATTTCTGGAAGCTTCTAGAGGGAATCTTGAGGTGGCAAGTTCGCTCCTTTAAGATTCATGCATCCCATACCTTAAGGAGCTAACCCCTTGATGTGAGGAGCTTATCCCTTTGAAGGAGGACTCTATCCCTTCATAGATGGACCTGTAACCTCCTTCCTTTGCACTATAAAATGAAGCATTGGGCTGTTTACTGAGGAGGTTGAAAGATGAATATTTTTGAGGTGAAATGCTATTGGAACTTAGTCTTCCTAATTAAGCTTTTGTGAGGAAAGGTTACATACCTCTTGATCTCATTTGGAAGAGTGTGAGGCTTGTCAAAGTAGAGGAGATTCCTATTTTGGACCCAGGGAAGAGCTTGTACAACATCAAGGCACCAAGGTTGTAAAGTTATTCTATTTCAAAGTTAATACAATCAAGTTTATTTTTCTCAATAACCTGTGTTTATGGTTTATTTTATGGATTCCTTGATCACCGTGATGAACATGATTTATTATATTAGCTATGCAGGTTTTATTTGATGTGTGCTTGTTTGTGATTACAGGTTCTCAAAAGGAAACGCTTTCGGACGGTTGAAGCATGGCTACCACAAACTAGCATTGGACTTAAGGTAGGGTCTAAAACACCTCTTTAGTTTTTATTAATGAATTGCAATATGTTTAGAGAAAGGTAGATTTGCTTGTCCTACTTGTTGCTAGATATCTGTTGATACTAGGTAGAACGGCCTTGTCCGCAAGATCGATTTATCCGGCCAACAAATTGGCGACTTCACTGGGGACTGAATTCGGTTTTTTGATTTTCCTTTGTCTTTGACTTGAGAAACTTGTTCTTGTTTCTGGTTTTTGCTTGATGTGTGTGGGATTGGGTAGTTAATAGGATCTGGATTATTTTTTGTTTTTTCGAAATTTTCAAGGGGACCGCACTGTTCTTTTAGTTCACAGAGCGGGCATCTCTGCACTTTTCCTTTAGTACACAGAGCGACACCACATCTGGTTCTACTGGAAGCCTGCGGACCCTGTTAAAATTTTGAAAAACCTAAACTGTTTTCTTCCAGTTAAGTTTAGGTTTTATTTACGACTTTTAGTGTCTACCCAAATCTGCATGTGTTCTGTTAAAAATCTCTTGCAAGTAAGTTCCATTGGTATTTTTGTTTTAGATGATTTTCTACAAGTTTTGCATATGTGGATTGGTTTTCACTTGGTCTCTGTAGTGACTCAAAGATTAGAATCCTAAGAAACCTTAGATCACCCTGGTGTCTTTTTGTCTTCTTGATGAGTCTATCTGGTTTGTGAAATCTGTCCTTGATGAGAAATAGATTTCTTTTTCTCTTTGCAAATCTTTGAACGAACTTGGTCATAAGTTTTGAATTTCATTTTTATAAAAGAAAACATATTTGGATGTTTTTTGATTGATTTGTTATTCTAAACGAATTAATCCTTAGTTTACTAAATAACTAAGTAAAACGTCCTCAAAAAGATTTGAAGATTTTATTTCGATTAGGCTTTTAGAGGTTTTTAGATCTCAAGATTAGTTTTTTCATAGTTTTGAGTGTTTTCTAGAAATTGTAGAATCTCTTTTGAAATAATTGTTTTCTGTAGTTTTGAGTGTTGAAAAAGAAAAGGGATTTTTTTAGAGCATAATTAGTAGTCTCGTTTTGAGTTTATTGAAAAAGAAAAAAAAGAAAAAAAAAAAAATCTTTTCATTTACATGTTGAAAGAAAGATTTGTTTTTCAAAGAATTTCATTCTCAACTCTTTCTTTTAGCTAGAAATTCATTGAAGGAAAAACGAATTGTTTATCATTTTAGGTGCATTTTTTAGTGTTTTTTGAGTCTAGTCTTCACACCATCAAAGTTTCATCTCCGTATCTATTGAATCAAGAAACAACCCATAAAAGTAACGCTTAAATAAAATTGATCTAGCAATCTTTTTATTTCTAGGGCTCTTATCACCAATATAGCTTAGGCTAGTATCTTGGAGTAGGGAGTAATTAACTCTCCAAGATAGTTAAAACAAACAAGTAGCTATATCTTGCGGTAAGAAATAAATCCAATTGTAATTGATATAATCTGGGAAGTTTCTCTTAAAGGAGTCAATCACGAGATCATGTCCGAACCTTTGAGACAATCAAGTCTGTCTCATTGGGAAAGATAGAAGATTTGCGCGTATTATAAATGGTAAATCTCGAACTAACCATTGTCAAGAAGCATGGGGTCACTTGTTGGTAAACCTCGGATTGATCATGTCGAGGAGCCTTCAAGGGGATTGAGCTTTGTTACTCTGACCTTGCACGTAGATCGGATCGTACACTGTTCCCCAAGTTGTATTTGTTACTGTTGGTAACCTTAGTGACCATAATCTTAAGATTCTTTCATAAGGTGACGGTGAAGGACAGGTCTCACTGTACCTGAAGCAAAGTCGACTAGACTCACTTGGATTCTCTGGGGGGTTCTCTTCACTCGAGACGGTTTGTGAAGAAACTTGTGTCAGTCTGTTTCATTAAGCAGGTTGTCGGGGTAACTGTTCCAACTGCTTTTTCTGTATTGAATTCTACGACGTTGGATTTCATCACCAACTAGTGTTTTTGGTACGGAAAGTTACTGTTTTTGTGTGGTTTGAACTCTTAGATTTTTTAGGCATGTGATTCAATTGTTTGTTTCTTTAGAGACTTTAGGTGCTTTTATTGAAAATTTCTTTGTTTGGGTGTGATTAATTTCATCATACACCCAGAGATTATTATTTTTGATCCATCATGTCGAGACAGTCATCCATGTTTTCTCAATCACCGGAAACATTTTTATATGGTAGTCCTACTGTTCCTTTGGGATACCAGTCACTTTCTGGTACTTTTTCAGGAACAACTCCTCGACCAACTGAATATCAGTTATCACCTGGTAATAATGGAACTAAAACGTTGAACGCAAAACAGATTTTTATGATGTCTTGTAGTATTTCAAATCCTCAACCTCAAGGTAGTCAGTTACCGCCTGGGGGGCAAGGTAGTCAGTTACCGCCTAGGGGGCAACCTCAAGGTAGTCAGTTATCGCCTGGGGGGCAACCCCAAGGTAGTCAATTTCCGTTTAGAGGGCTACCTCAAGGTTTTCAACCTTCAGGACAGTACATACCCCAAGGTCAACCCCATATTCCTCAAGATGCTTTTCAACCCCAGATTCAGTACATGCCTCAGGGTTATCAACCTCAAGGTCAGTACCTAATTCAAGGTTTCCAACCGCCTTCTGGTCAGTCCTTTTTACAAGGAACTGGAAATGTACCTCCTAATTATCAACCCTACGTTCAACCAGGTTATGGTCCTCTTTATGTACAACCTTTTATGGGTCCCGGAATGAATATGGTGTGGGATCCATCTCAAACTCAACAGACTTTGCAACCTAATGTGCAGTTATCTAATCAAACTAGACAACCTTTTGTTTCTGGTCCAACCAAGCAACCTGTCTAGCCTATGGTTCAAACCTCTGCACCTGGTTTATTTCAGCAGCCTGGGCCTGGCTCACCTCAAACTCCGCCTTGAACTGCTGCATTTTTTGTTCAACCTACCACACCTGTTTCTGGAGTATCTGTGGCTCTGGCTTCTACTATCCCTGCATCAGTGTCAACTCCTCAAGCCTCTTTACCACAGTCAGGTCCTACAGTTCAGACTTCGGTTCAGATGCCTGTCGGACAACCTGGTCCAAGTACGGTTGTCACAAGTCAACCATAATTCACTTATCAACCGTACCAGGGACAGTACCAATTCGGTCCTGCTGTGCAAAGCCTAGTTTATCAGTATCAACCGTACCCTAGATATACTTATCAGCAACCTCAACAACCCCAGTTTGGTCCGGTTAATCCTGGTTTTCCGGGAGGATATAATATTCCTAATGCAAATCCAATTCCAGGTTATCCTAGATATCCTCCTCCTGGGGCTGGTCTTGTGACCCAAGGTTTTCGAGACCCTAACCATCAATTACCTTTTATTGCAACTCTGGATTTACCTGATTTGTTGTGCCTTACGAACGATCCAATTTATTATCTTCCATATTGGCCGCCAATGCCTAATAAGTTTCCTAGTGATATCCTGAAGTTTGAGGGTAAGTCAGGAGAAGATCCGTCAAATCATGTGATGACTTATCACCTCTGGTGTGCATCTAATTCCATTATTGATGATTCAATTCGCTTACATCTTTTTCAACGCACTCTGATTAGTCTTGCTTCCAAGTGGTACATTGAGTTATCACGAGGCTCTTTTTATAATTTTAGTCAGCTAGCCACCTCTTTCTTAGCTCATTTTCAGTTGCCTATCAGATACGACAATGGCACAGAATTATTAACTTAATTAAAATAGTCAACGTCCACATATATTTCAGATCATATTCATGAATGGCGACGTAGACGACGTTTAGTGAAAGTTTTTATTCCGGATCAAATTTTGGTAGAATGGTTTGTTAAATCATTATTACCTAAAATCGTTGATAATGTAGCTAAGGCAGGAGTTGTTACTAAAAAGCAAGTAATTGCTCAGGCTCAGTACCTTGACCTCATCTATACACAGTCAGGTACTTTACATGAAAAAAATCCCCGACCTTTCGAAGCACAATCAAATAACTACAGCTCCTTCAGGGTCTCATGCCGCTGATGGTATGATTGGTTCAGTTAGTACCAAAAGCAAGAAGAAATCTTCAAAGAATTCTTCTCCTATTATAACTTTACCAGATTCCCCGACAAGAGACTCTTCCGCTGAAATTCCTGCTAATATCCATGTCATAGAATCATCTACGGCCAAATCAAAATCCAGCAATAAAAAGAAGGGGAAGAAGAAAAATAAACAAAACTCAAAAGAGAAATCAGATAAAAATGAATCTACTGACAAGAAACATAAACCTCGCTATCCTTGTTTTATTTGTGACGAGGAGCATTTTACAAGAGATTGCCCACATCAAGCTGAGGTTTCGAAAATCGTCAAAGGTTCTCAAACGCCTGCTGTCTTGAAGGATCCTTTTCCTAGTCAAGATAGTAAGATGATAGGTTCTTCCTCAAATGCCTCAGAAGAACCCATTATGATGATGTCCCATGTCAGGATTGCGATGCAATCGCAAGATTATGGTAGTAAAAATCATGTTGGTGGTAAAGAAGCAGAATCTTCTAATTCAAATCCATCAACTTCAACTCCTTCTGGTTCTGATCCGCTACAAATCGAGAAACCTAACCCAGACTTAGTAATCAAACCGCCTGCTAAAGGTATACTTCGGAAGTCAGCTTTCAATCCACATGCGAGAGCTACTCATAATTATAACATTGTTGAAGACTTAGCTATTTCCCCTTCAGCAATGTCGGCTTTGGAGGGGCTGCAATCATGCCCAGCGCAATGTAAATTACTATTGTCTGCTATAGGATCTGTTGATATTCAGGATTCGAACCTTATAATCTTCGATTTAGAGAATAGTACACCTCACCTACCTCATCAAATGGCTTTCCAGATTCCAGTGTTAGTCAAAAACGGACCTTACTTTCGGGCTGTGATTGATGAGGGAGCTTCTACGTGTATTATGTCGATTCAGTGTTGGAGATCGCTTGGTTCTCCTACACTCAATCAATCCCCGATGATTCTAAAGGCTTTTGATGGGCAAGGGTTTCATCCTTTTGGCATTTTGCAGGATTTACCTATAAGGGTTGAAGGCAAAACTATAAATCTAGATGTGGAAGTGGTTGATGCCCCTCTAGATTACAACCTTCTCTTGGGTCACAGTTGGTCTTGCGCTATGACTATTATTGTTTCATCAGTCTTTCGGCTTATCAAGTTTCCTCATAACGAAAATATTGTTACGATAGACCAGCTAAGTTATTTCTCATCAGACACGGCCTCTGCTGATAGTGTTCAGCATGTCAGTAAAACGACTATCCCTTACCAAGATTTTGGAGTAGTTTTGATTAAAGATTCTGGTTTACTGGGAACTTTTTCCTTCCCTCCTCCTAACGTATCGCCTTCTATTGAAAATATTCATATGATTTCATCGAACACTGTTGCTTTTGATGATCCTCGAATCATGCCTTCCGATTCTGAGGTGGATTCATTTGATGGCGCGATGCCTATGAGTCCTTTTGAAATTGCATATCAGGTTGTACATTTGTTTTTTGATTCCTGACCTATCGGGAGGATACTTTGTTCCCGTATCAACCTCGTTAAAAAATGAAACTGGATGTCACGAGGATAGTTTTTTCCGGTCTCAACCTCGTTAAAAAATGAAACTGGATATTGCGAGCATAGTTCCTTGTCTTGTGTCAAGCTCATTTAAAAAATGAAACAAGGGTTTTGAGGATAGTTCTTTTCCTATGCCAACCTCATTAAAAAAATGAAACAACTCCCTTTTCGAGTCGATTCTTTTCAAGATCTTGAAAGTAAACCTTCATTTCATCCACCTGGTTGAATGCAATGAAGCTTGGGGGGCATGTACCTCGATTTGCGTCATTATGATCGGGGCATGCGAACTTGTAACAAGCATAGTTTTTCATTTCAAGCTTGTGTAAACATGAAATCGAATCCAAGCAGAGTTCTCTATGGTTCAAGCTTGTGTAAAAATGAACCCATACCATTTTACATCTCGGGATTGTTGTCTTTATCCGCTAAATTCTGTTAGATGAGACTTGGCTGTTTTAATTACATCGCCACCATCTCTTTGGTTGATCATATGCATTCACTTGCTTCTTTTCCTTTCCTGAGGGACTACAGTTATGAGTGGTTTTATTAGCCAGCCACTTAACCATTACATGTTTTGAGTAGTTCCACCATTGCCGAAACTAGTTGCTACCCTTTATACAACTCGTTCCTCTAGAATGAGTCTTCTTTAAGCTCTTTTCTGACCCGTAAAATATGAAAAGATTGCCGAGTTTTTTCCCTTTTTAAACTTGTTAAAACAGAATTAAAAAGACGGTGCACTTACAGCTCTTTTCTGACCATATAAATATGAAAAGATAGTTGGACTTTTGTCGTTTCAAGTTCGATATTGGTTATAAAACGACGTGTCTTCAATCGCTTTTTTACTTTTGCAGATCGGAGTCACTAATTATGAAAAGTACTCCTTGATAGTAATGGTCAAGCGGTTCTCTCAAGTATTATTTTATACTTTTTCGGGCTTGGGGGACACAAATTTACGAAAAAGGATGCCCATGGAGTTTTCTTAAGTTTTTCTTCTGACTCCCTAAAATTGAAGAACACCAAGTTTTTCCTATACTGGACTCGTTAAAATTTAACAGTAAAGGACCTGTTCAATTTTAAACAGGAACAGACCACTCCTTCTTAGGGTTCGAATTTTAAACTAAGTTGGACTCATCCGAAGGATGAGCTTATAATCAAGCAAATGTTATCCTCCTCAAGCTTGTCAAAAATAAAGAGGTACTTGCCAGAAATGGTGGGGGAAAAGAGAGAAAAATGAACCTGTTTGTTATACTTTGTGTCTTCGAAAAGCAGTTATCCACTCTTGAACACGCCACTTTTTGTTCACTTGGGTTGGGAAATCCTTTGCCTAATAGTTAATCAAACCATATTGAAAGTCTTCAGCCGGTTTCTGGGTATTAGCTTTGGGTCAATTGTCACCAAACCATCTACAATGTCGTTATGTGTTCAAGAGGTCAGTTCAAATAAACCATTCATTTGCAAAATATTTGTCATCCATTTTGCCCATCCCTGAGTTAGTCCTTGCCAAATATATTTCTGCAAAACTTGATCTATGATTTCATGTTGTGGGCTTGCCTACGACGGATCGCTTTCTATCGACTCCAACTCATTATCTAGAAAGATGATCTAGAAATCATCAGTACCTTGGAATCTGCATGCCCTAATGGCAGGTTTCTCGCCTTCGACGACAAGTTGCATCATTGACCTTCGATCAAAGGATTCTGTGACATGTTCGACATCAACTCATTTATTCACATTTCATGGATTGTACTGAGTACTTTGAGAGCCATTGAAATTACGGGTGGTTTTTCTCACACTTGTTAACAATTCACATCATTGACTAGTAATCAAGTGGTTTCTAACATGTTCGACTTCGATACATTTATTCACATGGATAGAATCGTACTAGTTCGGGAAGCAGAAATCAAGACCCTGGATCTAGTTTCTACCATCCAGGCTGCGAGGAATTTTGTTATTCATTATACAATGGACTATTCATAAACAGATGGCTGCGCCCATACTGTGTCTACATATGTTTATACTCGTGATGTATTACAAAATCATTCTTGTATCAAAGCGGTTTAGTTAGTTTTCTATTCAATTTTGATCTGAGCATGGGAATGCCTACCTCAGCGATGATATGTTCACATATATATATTTTGCATTGAATGTTTTTACAGGTTCTGACCGGGGTGTCCACAGGATGATCCTTGAAATGATAAAGTACTTCACTCTTCTTAGATGACAAATGCTATCCTCATCTATTACAGACTTCGCACTTTAGGGGGCAATCTGTTGCACAAAAATTGTCACCTTGACATTTTGCAATCTGTGTGAGTCTATCACCACTCATACTTTCCTCCTTTGCAAGTCTTAAACCTCGGTTCTTCATATCAAGCCTTGAAAATAAGAGAAAGTCCTTAAAAATCTCTAAAACTCTGGTTCTGCACTTTCTCTTAGCATTACCTGCGGTCCCGCACCTAATAGTCATGTCCCCTGCACACCTGACCGCTCTGTCTCTGTGTTATGGGTGTGGACCCCTATAAAAGTTAAAAAGGCGCAAGTACATTCTTAAAAACTCACTTTGAGTCATTTCTGGAAGCTTCTAGAGGGAATCTTGAGGTGGAAAGTTCGCTCCTTTAAGGTTCATGCATCCCATACCTTAAGGAGCTAACCCCTTGATGTGAGTAGCTTATCCCTTTGAAGGAGGACTCTATCCCTTCATAGATGGACCTGTAACCTCCTTCCTTTGCACTATAAAATGAAGCATTGGGCTGGTTACTGAGGAGGTTGAAAGCTGAATATTTTTGAGGTGAAATGCTG
>APFE031179398.1:0-27773 GCA_000404065.3 Pinus taeda
AAGTGTCCCAAATTCTTTGAAGAGGCATCACCAACTAAAGGCATGATCAGGGGCATCTTTGTCTTTGGCTACAACTCTGAATCTAGTATGGCAGGTTGTGGCTTAGGCTTGCTTGATGTGGCTTTGAAGCTTGTAGATGACCATCATTTTCCCCCTTTTCAGATGCAAGGTGAGATGATGGAGAAAATTCAACTGCAAGATTGTTCAATACTCTAGAACAAGTTCTAACATATGACTGGAATATCTTCTTGGTTGTTGATGCCCATTGCCAAGAAGCGATCCATTTAAGATGAATCTTTGTTCTTGCAGGAGGATTGTTTCTGAAGCATCTTTTTGAAGAATGACTAGTTTTATGATAGTGCTTACATAGATGAAGATCAAAGCAGTGATATTTCATATGGAAAACTCGGTCATAGTGTTGGCATTTAACAACTTGTTGTTGTTGCTGTGGAAGAGGAGCAGAATCTGGAACAATTGAAGGTGAACTATCATGAAGGAATCCAACACTCTGAAACTGGACGGGCTTTGAGTAATCTAGAATATGAAAGGAAATGTCGTTGTCATATCGAAGACTAGTTCTGTGCTTGTTACGGGAAAGCTCTTCCCAAGGTCTAATGACCGACCTGGGAAGTGCAGACTGAATTTATGCATCTACATGTACAACCGCTACTTTATTGGGTACTAAATCTGAATGAACTTCAACAATATTGACTTGTTACTGATGGGAGTTTATCTCAATGTTCTGAACAACATGGTGCTTACAATGTTGTAGCTCTTCTTGTTGTAGTTTTGCCTCAAACTGGAAAAACTCAATATTCTTGTGTACATTTTGGTGACAAATTTTAATATTGGAAAGAGAGGTTTTGTTGATTTTAACCATCTCATCAACAATGGAATGTATTAAATTATTGAGTAGTTTTAATACATCATCCATTTGATCGATTTCAAACCAATATAATTAGAGAAATGATGTTATCTTCAACCACAAATTGACCTATAAAATGATAAATAGCTGTAACTCTTAGATGAGTAGCAGGGAACCAATATCACCAAGTCACTGTAGCAGATAGCCCAGTACTAATTTCAATGCAGCAAATGATGCTTCAATGCACTTACTTCTCAAATTACTCACACTGTGCAAAAGAAGAGCCAATCTTCTACTTTCTTTGCAAATGAGATTTGTTTGATAGTTCTAGAGCCTACTTACAAAACATTTTTTCATTCAGGATTCACAGATGCAATCATCTTTAAAACTAAGTATGCACAGATCTGACACACACTAAATATGGCATTGATAATCTGAGTAATAGCATCTGCAATAAACTAAGCTCTGGCACCCAATCTCGTTAGCTCATCAAATCTATCTCAGGTTGAAAGAGTAGCTTTGTCCAACAACATGTACTCATGGAATAAGAATTCATCAACGCACAAATCTTTCACAGGAGTATACACGGTCTTCAAAAGTCAAGGTTTAATGCTCCTTTAATAAACTCCTTGTGGAAATGTTTGATTTAACTATCCAAAGTCTCGACCTTTATAAGCCTTTGAGCAGAACCTTATAAATCCTTCATAATATTTGGTTAATTATTATTACCTGTGCATATTAATCCTGCTTATTTCAATTATAATTCCCATATAATAGAAATATTTCATAAACCACACCTAAGCCTTACCTTTCTTCCATTCCACAAACCTTTGCACATATATCAATGCTCTCCTTAGCCTATTAAATCTTCATCATCGATCTCATTCCTCAATCCGACAGTTATCGTACAATAACTGATGGCGACTAGCCTGACCAATCTCCATCATTTATTTGTCCTACCTTAATCCAACGGTGATCACACCATATCACATAATAACAAGAATGATATTTAATACTCTAAAAGCATGCGAGAAAAGTTGTTTTGGGTGTGCTACTTGTCAACCCCTCAGATTAATCATGTGAATTTGTAAAATATTGTTTACCATTTTGAGACTACGCGAGATACTAGTTACCGCTTTCGTAGGCTGCTCCATTATTCTTCTATTACGTGGCTTAATATGATCCCTTCACTTCTTGATTTTATTTTGTGCAATAAGATCTCAATTGATCCTATTCTATCAATCTTGTTCATTGATTTGGCTGATCCAACGGTTCTCGTTCTTTGTTGTTTAATTCTTTCTACATTGTTGATCTTCCGTGTGTGACTTGACTTTGCTTCATTTGTATACGGTGCCACTCTACTACCACCGCACTGTCCACCAAAGGTAGTTTGTGCAAATCCTGGGTTGCCAAATGTTGGAGTTGTTGATTGAGCTCCAAAAGCCGAACTCTGACCAAAAGGAGATGGAGTGGCTCCAAATGTTGTGCTGCTCCAAAATGCTGGAGTAGATGCTGCACGAAATGGAGTAGATATCAAAGCCAAACAATGTTGTATATATACCAATGTTATATATGGAGAGACAACATTATATATGGAGACAACGTTCTAACTGGATGGAGAGCGGTAGTGTTTGGTGGTAATAATTGTGCATATAGCATTGAAAGAGCTGCTAGTGGAGGCAAAGAATCCAAAGATGGAATTGAGGAATCCCAAGAGTTGTTTGTAGTGGGAGGAGGTATGGTAATGTGGAGAAATGGTACGGAGTTAAACAAATATACTACAATTACAATAACTGTGTGTATCCATGGTAATAACTGTGCATACACAACATTTATACACAACTTCATCACAACATAATATCAATCAACTTATGAGTAATAACATACCAATTGCAATAACATACAAAATGGTGTGCCAGTTTTGGTTTCAATGCACAACATTCAATCTCTAGCACAAATCTAGATGAGAGAGGTAAGCTAGACAGTGTGCAATATGAAATAGGCATGCACACAATAATAACAGTTCTATCTGCAACATGTCATTTTCACCTGAGGGTCTTGCTTGCCTGAAAAATCACTGTCGGTCCCTTGTTGACTTCTCGTTTTATCAAGCACCTCAATCCATGTTGTTGATCTCATTTCTCCAGATCCAACGGATATCACATCGTCCGCTCACCAACTAACCCGAACGATCTATACCATCAATGGGACCCATCCAATCGAGCAGTTGTCACACAATCTCACGTGAAATATTGCGCGAACCATATATGATCGAGAGCGCACGAGAAAAGTTGTTTTCTTGTGCTACGTGTCCCTTGCTAAGGTTAATTGCGTGAAATTTAGGAATACCATTTCCAGCCTTTAGGGCATGTGAGATACCGATTACCACTTGCTAAATACTACCCACATGCTTAAACCATGTTTTAATAAGACACTTAAGCTCAATATTAATCATTAATATTAATCGACTGTGATATTCAATAAAATGGAAATTATAGAGTCTTCACCCTCTTAGCTTGATTACAACAGTTTGTCTGACCTTTTCAGTCCCTTCGGTATTTATATAATTGACTTGTGTAGCTATGAGAGAATTATAGTGAAATTACTCAGAACCCTTACCATTTTTTTTTATCTCTCCCATTTCCTTTTCCCAGCTCATTCCCTTCATTCCTTCTGCGGCAACATCGAATATCATTTCTTTCCTCAAAGCAAAAATGTCAAATTTCTTCTCCTTGTAGCACCAGGAGGAGTGTTGTCACCATTGCTCATGGTCATGGCTGTAGTGATTCATTCTTAGCCGGGATTGGCATTGCATTAAGATCATGGTGGTATCCAACATTCTTTTTCTTCCATGATTTGATGTTCTTCTTCCCATGCAACTTTTTCTTCTTCTCTAGCAGGCACTGGAAAATGGTTTTGGTGGAATTCAGTGGTTGAATATACAAGGCTTCAGGGTTTTTTCTTCAAATTTCGGAAGATTATGGAGAGCAAAGCACAGGTTTTACAATGCAGTGAATGAGACTAGGCGTTAGAATGTAGTGAATGAATTAATCATATTTGACAACATGTAAAGAATGGAACAATGGCATAGTTTGCATCTATAATTTAGCTGAAAAAATATTCATGAAACACAGAACTAATGGCAAAAATGACCTGCACAGAAAGTCTATAAAATAAGAGTCTCAAATATGAGCAGGGCAGGATTACGCCTGCTCTAATACCATGTTAAACACATACATGGTGAAGGTAGAATATGAAATATAAGCATGAGAGTCTATCTATTATTAACAAATGATATACATTTATAGTACATTCATATGACCTTTGGTTTCATCTACCAAGGTCTCTCAGACTTCCTTAGACTATGCAGCTTCCACACCAACCCTTAGAGGATTAGGTGTCCAATAAGTATACTTCTTAAAACTCAAGAGTGATGTATTTAACATGTTCTTGGCCTTTAAGGCCTTTATTGAAAAACAATGTAGACATCAAATTCTTAAGCTAAGATCTGATAATGGTGGAGAATATGTTAACAACAAATTCATTAACTTTTTCACTAAGAATGAAATTCAAATGAAACATACTATTCCATATACTCCACAACAAAATTGTGTAGCTGAAAGGAAGAATTTCACCTTAAAGGAAATGGCTAATCGTATGCTTCAATCTAAAGGACTTAGTCTTAATTTTTCGGCAGAAGAAATTAATTGTGCGAATTACATAGTAAATCACACTCCTACTAAGGTTTTAAAGAATATCACTCCAGAAGAATCATGGAGCTCAATTAGACTAGATGTAAGTCACTTTCGTGTTTTTTGAAGTGAAGCATGGGCCCATATTCTAGATGAGAAACATAAAGCTTTAGAGCCTAAGAGTGAAAAATATATTTTTGTTGGATATTCTGAAGATGTAAATGGATATAGACTTATTCCACTTAAGTCCAAAAATGTTATCATTAGAAGAGATGTAAAGTTTGCTGAAAATATATTGGCCAATGAGCCTAGTTTGGCGGATGTGCCACCTCTCTCTATCCCTTTTAATTTTGAAAATTTTCTTCTTCAGATGATGACAGCGAGGATGAAAATCCCCCCCCCACCTTCTCAAGATCCTCCTTCAACTCCTCAACTTCCAAAATGGGTTTGTGCTACTCGGGATGCAACAAGTGCTCTCGTTGGCGATCCTACAGATCAACAACGTACACGTTCTCAGTTCGATAGAGCCTCTTCTTTACTGGCTCAAGATTCAACAAACAATGATCTTGACACCTTTGTAGAAGCTTCATGCCATCCAGATTAGGGCACAGCTATGAATGAAGAATATCGTTCACTATTGGCAAATGATATATGGGACCTTGTTCCTCTTCCAAAGGGATGAAAACTTGTTAGACGCAAATGGGTTTACAAAACCAAGTATGGACCAGATGGAAAAGTTGATAAACATAAAACTCGTCTTGTTTCTAAGGCTTTTTCACAAGTTTAAGGCATTGACTATACTGAAACCTTCTCCCCTATTTCCAAAATGAACTCTATCCGCCTTGTTCTTTCTGTTGCTGCCTCTTTCAAATGGGAAGTCCATCAGATGGATGTTAAATTTGCCTTCTTGCATGGGACTTGCATGATGAAATCTATATGGAACAACCTACCGGCTTTATACAAATAGACTCCAACCTCAAATGTTGAATTAAGAAATCCCTTTATGGTCTCAAGCAATCCCCTCGGGCTTGGTATGCCAAAATGCATAACTTTCTTTTAGAAACTGGCTTTTTTAGGTGCCATTTTGACAATACTATCTACACCAAGAATGTGCGCAAGTCTCTTATCATTCTTGTTCTTTATGTTGATGACCTTATCCTTATTGGTAGTCATCCCAACCTTATAAACCATGTGAATTCTAGCCTTAAAAAGAAGTTTGAAATGACAGACTTAGGACACTGGCATTATTTTCTTAGTCTTCGAGTCTTGCAATTCAAGGAAGGTATCTCCCTTTCCCAATCCAAGTATTCCTATGTTCTTCTATGCCATTTTCACATAGAATATTGTAAGCTAGCCCCTTGTCCCATTCAGTCTGGAGCCAAACTTTCAGTCACTTGTAATTTCCCTTAAGTTGACGCTACCTTATACTGTCAACTTGTAGGAAAACTTTTGTATCTGACCCATACTCGTCCTGACCTTTCCTTTGTTGTTGGCCTTATTGCTCGGTTTATGCAAAACCCACAAGAAATTCATTGGAAAGAAGCTAAAAGAATACTTCATTATGTTCGAGGTATAGTTTAGTTTGGGATTCATTACAGTGCAGAAGCATCTCCTTTATTGGTTGGTTTCACTAATTCCGATTGGGCTAGTGCCCCTGATGATCGGAAGTCTACTGCTGGTTATGTGTTCACTCTTGGTTCAGGACCTATTGCATGGGCTTGCAAGAAAAAAAGTGCCATTTCTCTTTCTTCAGTAGAAGTAAAGTATCGTGGTGTCATAGAAGCTAGTAAGGAAGCCTTGTGGCTTCATCAGATCTTGACAAAGTTTGGCTTTCAGCAGCAACATCTGACTACACTTTGGTGTGATAGTCAAAGTGCCATTCAACTATGCAAACATCTAGTCCAACATCAGTGCAACAAACACATTGAACTGCACATGTACTTCATTAGAAAGCTCATTCATGGCCATGTTCTTGAAGTGAAATATTGTTCAACAGATGATCAAGTTACATACATCTTTACAAAGGCTCTTACAGAGGCGAAGTTTACCAAACTTCGATTTATGGTTGGAGGTCAGGAAGTTGTCACTAAAGGGGGATAGGCTCTAATGCCTCCTTCCTTCTCCTATTGTGTCACATTTGTACATCCTTCAATCCTATCCCAATTTGTTCTTAAGGGGGGATGTTAGGATATTTCGACACATAGGAAATAGTTAAGTATAACTTGGTCTAGTGTAGAGTTAGGTAAAGTATGTTTCTTTATTATGTATCTTTGTAACTTACAATCTGAAGGTCACGATATGTTCTAGACATGAAGTGATCCAATGGTTCATTCTCTCCTCGGTATTACTGACACTTGATCTGTGGCTTAACACCTGATTGGTCCATGATATCTATTTAAAGAGCATGGATGGTCATTTGTAGGGTAACCGTTCATGAGAGAAGCTTATGTAAATTTTCATTATTTTATTAATAAATTTCCTAAAGTGGCCACGTTGGCTCAGGCCATGGACTGTTTCCCGCTTTGAGGGTTTTAACCACATCAAGAGTACTGGTGTATTCATCTGTAATCTATTTGTGAGTGGTGTCCTTTGGTGTTCTGTCTGAGGAACTTACCTTCTAAATTCCTACAAATTTAACCCTGTTGGCGTAGTAAAAAGTATCATTAGATTCACATTTCTTAAAGAAAACTTTACAAATGTACTCATCCATTTTTGCATACCAAGATCTTGGAGCTTGTTTCAATCTATATAAGCCTTGATCAATTTGCATACTTTTTTTCCCTTCCCTTCAATCTCAAAACCTAGATATTGATTCCTCTACACTTCTTCCTACAATTCCCCATTGAGGAACGCACTTTTAGCATCCATCTGATGGAATTTCCATCCTTTTTGAGCTTCTAATGCAAGTGCTCATCTGATGGTGTTCAATTTTTCTATAGGCGGAAATGTTTACTCATAGTTGATGCCTTCTTGTTGTGCAAAAACTTTTGCAACAAGCCTTGCCTTTTTTTCAATGTTTCCATTTGGTTTATACTTAATCCTATAAACCTATTTACATTCGATGGGTTTCACATTTTCAAGACAGTCAACAAGTTCCCAAGTGTTGTTTTCCATCACTGCCTTGTATTCTTCAACCATTTCCTTTTTCCATTCTATATGTTTTATTGCCTCTTTATGTGTGGAGGGATCTATAAAATAATTTATTATTAAGTACACATTTCCTTCATTTCTATGTGAACTTTGTGTTCTTGTTTTGTTTTTTTCATTTGGCATAACATCCTTCAAAAGTTGAATGACCCATTTTGGCAGTTGATGTTCACTTGTTTGTGGATCTAAATAACCACCATCATTGTAAACGGGATTGATATAAACAAATGTTATTCGATCATAGGAAGGTTCAGGGGGTAGAGAGTCACTGTTAGATGAGCTATTTCTAGGATATTAAAATGAACTTCCAGAAGATCCAGATGATCTAGATGAAATAGGTGAGTTGGACGAACAATTTTCTAATGAAGGCAATTCAATTTCATACCAATGTTGTGTACTTGGTTGATTTTTGCATTTTTCTTTTCTTTTTTCTCCCTTAGTTTCCAACTTTTGTAGAATAATTTTTATCTTTGTGGCACTCTTGCTTTCTATTTCATAAAATATAACATCCCTGTTGAAAATAAACTTTCAATTGGACATAAGACGATATCCCTTCTTTTCATCAAAATACCCAATCAATTTACACTTCAAACATCGTGAATCAAGCTTAGTTCACTTTTCTTTTGGAACTAAGGCATAACCCACTGAACCAAAAACTCTAAGATGCTTGAATCAAGGTTTGAAACCAAACCCTATTTCATATGGTGTAATTCAATCCAAAGAAGTAGTAGGAGACTTGTTCCTTAAGTAGATGACTATATGTATTTCTTCTACCCAATATAAAGGACTTAAATTTTTGAAAGTTACCATGTATATTTCCATCCCTAATAAGGTGTGATTTATTCTCTCTGCGACTCCATTTTGTTGTGGAGTGTAGACATTTGTAAGTTATCTTTTAAGACCACTATCCCTGCAAAAAGTTTAGAATTCATTGGAACTGAATTCCCCTCCATTGTCTGTCATGACAGTGCCAATTTTCTCTTTAACTTCATTCTCAACAAGTTGGAAAAAAGTCTTAAACTTTTCAAATTCTTCTGACTTTTGTTTCAAAAAGTAAACCCAAGTCATTCTATTAAAATCATCATTGAAGAGTAAAAAGTGTCTACATACTCCTAGAGAACTCTGTAGAGGTCTGCAAATTTCACTGTGAACTAATTGCAAATATTTGTTTGCACGTCATGAACTTGTTGAAAAAGTATCTTAACTTTGTTTCCCATAAATTCAAGCTTCACATTTTTCATTCTCTTTCTTAAAAGTTCGAAGTCCTTTAACCATTCCCTACTTTTGAATTGAAGAGAGAATTTCAAAGTTTAAATTCCCATATCTAATATGCCTCAACCTTATTGGTGAAATACTTGTACTTGTTTCTCTTGCAAAATTAGAATTTCTTGGATTGACTCTTCCTATCATCCTTAAAAGTTTTCCTTCTTCATATCGTATCATGACTGTCTTCATATTCTATTTGGTGGAGTTGATTTTTACTAAGCCATCCTACATAAAAACCTGATGCCTGATTTTTGAATCGTGACTAATGACAACAAATTCTTCTTGAAAGTTTGTACATACCAAACATTTGAAATTAGTTTTTCTCCAATTCCAAGAAGATAAAATTTTACTACACCTTTTCGACAAGGATTGTGTCTTGTATCATCTGCAAGAAATATTAAATTAACATGGCATTGTTGAAAAGTCCATAAGAAGTCACATTGAAAAGTCATACGCTATGTTTCCCCTGTATCTAAGATCCAAGCATCTTCATAATCACTTTTAAGATATTTGGAGACCTGTAATGTTGTTTATTATGAACTATGAAGTTTAGTGAAGACATATTCTAAGCCATCATCTTCTTGATCATTAGCAAAATGTGCCATGTCTTGTTGAAACTTTGGAATTTTTTCAATATATGTTCGACAATCTTTAGCATAATGAACAACTATGTTACATCTTATACAAAAAACTTGATTGAAATATTTGCCTCTACCTTGACTTTGTCCTTTGCCTATGCTTTTTCCTCTTCCTTTATTTTTTCCTCTACCTTGAATTTGTCCTCTTCCTTGATTGTTGTATCTGCCTTGACTTTTGCCTCTACCTCGAATCTTGCCTCTGCTAGAACTATTACGTTTCTTGAAGTTGTTGTTGAAATGTGGCAACAAGAATATTCCAATTTAATTTTTACTTGAATTGAATTGTGAATTAAAATCAAATTTAGTCTTAACAGCTACTTGGAAATAATTAATTAAGCTATTTTGACTTAATTAGTTGGAGAAATTCAAGTTAGAAGTCTTTCTGAAGTCATGCAATAGTTATCCCTTAAATTAAGGAGATAAGCCTTAAATTAAGGAGATAAGATAATTCGGGGTTGCAGGTGAAAATTGAATTCATATCATACTTCAAGGTTAGCCAAGGGTGTTCTATGGCTTGAGACTCAAGTATGCCTTGGAAGGTAGCTTGAATTACATAGCATGGAAAGACAAAATTGAGGCTCTATTAGAAGAAAATGGCTTGAAGGAATTCATTGATCAAGAAATCTAAAACCCAGCTTCAACTAATGCACAAGATTTGGCCGAGTGGAAGAAGTGTGTGGCAAAGGCAAGATAGATCATCCTTGAGGGAGTTCGAGACCATATTGTCTCGAGTCTCCATGGGAAGGATACTCCATTTTCAATGTGGAAGACATTGAAGTATCTCTACTACAATAGTAGCGACCAAAGGAAATTGGCACTCAGGGATAAGCTTTGAAGAATCAAGATGGAGAAGGGTGATACTATTTCCACATATCTGAACAAGCTCACCACCTGCAAAGATGAGCTTGGTAGTGTGGGAATAACTACTGCCGGTGATGATATGGTGAGCCTCACTCTCCTTGGCCTTCCAAAGAGTTGGAATAGCTACGAGGACGCTGTGAATGGAAGGAAGAAACTGTTGGATTGGGGATGATTGTGGTCAAACCTGATGTAGGAGGAGATCAGGAGGAGCACACGAGATGGTTCTTCATCCAAGGATGATGATGAAGAAAATATGGCCTTAGAAAGTAAGGAAAGGAATGGGAAGGGGAAGGTTTCCCGTTGCAAATTGAATTCTTCTCATGGATGGAATAAGGGTGACAAGCCTAAAGTGAGATGCTTTAACTGTCATGAGATGGGACATTATGCAACTAATTACCCACCGAAGAAGTCCAAGAAGGGATCCTTGGAAGGATCAGAAGGTGAGGCAATAGCCTCTCTGTTTGAAATGGACTTTACCCTCATCACATGCATGGTGTCGTCGATGATGGGTTGTGTTTGGTATCTTGATAGTGGAGCCTCATTCCACATGACTGGTGATAAAAGTTTATTCAATGCCTTAGAGGAGAAAGACCTCAATATACACATAGAGATGGGTGATGATGGAAGATATAGTGTTTCAGGAGTGGGCATGGTTCCTTTCCAGAGGGATCTTGGAGCTCCTATCAACTTGACAGATGTGAAGTATGTGCCTATACTGAAGAAGAACTTGGTATCAGTCGCGATGTTGGAGGACAAAGCCTATGATGTTGTCTTCAGTAAAGGAAAGGTGTTCCTAAGACACATAGCCATAGGTCAGACCAAGAGGATAGGGATTCAGATGAAGAATCTTTATAAACTAGAGGTAGATGATTGTGCAACATTGAGTACGAAAGCAAAATTGATGCAAAGCCAAGACATTGGCGAGTTGTGGCACAGGTGGTTGGGTCATTTTAATAATGGGGCTTTGAAGATAATGTAGCAGATATCTACAAGACTTCCTAAAGGTAAACTTGAGCAAGTTGACACATGCACAGGTTGTACCTTGGGAAAGTACACCAAGTATTCCTTCCATGATCAAGATAGTCGAACAAAGTCTATCTTAGAGCGAGTTAATATTGATGTGTGTGGACCATTCTCGATGGCATCCACAGTGAAGAAAAGGTATTATGTGATTTTCATTGATGACTATTCTCATAAATGCTGGATTTATTTCATTCAAAGTAAAGACCAAACCTTCACAAAGATTTTGAGTTCAAAGCTTTGGTCGATAAAGAGTTAGGGAAGAAGATCAAGGCCTTGAGAAGCGACAATGGTGGATAATATGTCTCTCAAGATTTTAAGGACTTCTATGTAGTGGAATGAATTAAATGGGAGTTGACGACACCTTATAACCCACAACAGAATGGGGTGGCCGAGCGGAAGAACAGAACTATTGTAGGGGCAGCATGGGCAATGTTTCATGACCAAGACCTACCACTTCACTTGTGGGGTGAGGCATGCAACACAACGGTCTATTTGCATAATTGAAGCCTGCATCGCATACTTTGGATGAAGACACCAGAGGAAGCTTTCTCTAGTAAGAGACCAGATGTGGGTCACCTCAAGATCTTTGGCTCATCGGTATATTTCCATGTGATAAAGGATGCATGGAAGAAGCTTGAGCTGAGAGCATTGTTGGGGATACTTGTGGGGTACAATGATACACTTCACAACTATCGGGTGTACTTTCCTACTAGTCAGAGGACAGTGTTCACATATATCTCAAGTTTGATGAGTAGAAGGCCATGTGAGTTTCCCTTGAGAGGGAGCTCCAACTACAAGCTTTGGAGTAACTATTGGTTCCTAAGGAGGAGGAGCCTCAGACTGGTGTGGAGCAGCTGCATGCGGAGATTCTAGGAGTGGAGACATCCACTCAAGCAGAGTCTTCTAGAGATGGACGGAAGTGTATAAGAGATGCTGACAGATTGTTGAAGGATGTGATAGAGAATGTTGAAGCACTATCTTCTCAGCGCAGACAGAGGAGGTCACCTAAGAGGTACACTAGATACATGGCCCTTACTAGGGAATGTGTTGAGACCAAGCCATCTTCCTTTGAGGAAGCAGTGCAGCAGCTGATTTAGGTTGATTTTATGGTGGATGAGTATGACTACATAGTTCATAACAGTGTTTGGGATGTGGTTCCGAGACCATAGAAGAAGTCAGTTGTGAGTTCCTGTTGGCTTTACAAGGTAAAGCAATCTGCTAATGATAGGAGGATGATGTTGCAGCAATATGTTTCGACAAAGGAGCAAGATGCTCACAATTTGACAAAGGCATTTTCAAAGTCTAAATTTGAGTTCCATAGGGATAAGATTGAGGTGGCTTATAATCCCTTGCTTGTTGAGAGGGAGTGTTGAAATTTGGCAACAACAATATTCTAATTTAATTTGTCCTTGAATTAAATTATGAATTAAAATCGAATTTAGTCTTAACAAGTACGTGGAAATAATTAATTAAGTTATTTTTACTTAATTAGTTGGAGAAATTCAAGTTAGAAGTCTTTCTAAAGTCATACAAGAGTTATCCCTTAAATTAAGGAGATAAGCCTTAAATTAAGGAGATAAGATTGAGTTATATTTAAGTTGTAATTAATTAACTTAGTTTACTGAGTTAAGTCCAGTTAAATTAGTTACAAACTATTTGAGGAACTAATAAAGAGTTAATAGTCAGTTGATGCATACATGCACTCAAGTAGCGTACTCCAGTTAACTGGAGATTCCTTCATTGGAAAGTCATGCATGTCTATTCTGAGAAAGAACCAGTAAAGTTAAATGTCAAGGACAATGTACTACCAATTACATGTCTTTTCTTATAAAGAAAACTGATGCATGCAACATGGAATCATTCCTTGAGGACTGCGCAGTTCTAATAGTGTGTGAGATCAGGAGATCATCCACTTGGTAAATCGATTTTTTTCCACTTGGTTGAAGGAGATCATCCCAGAGGAACAACACAAGGAAATAGGAGCTTGGAGGGCAGAGAGGAAGTCTTGAGAGAAGCCAGGATTTCCTGTGAGCATCTATGAGGATTGTACTGAGAGCTGGCTCGCTGTGAGAGCTAAGGCTTTGTATAATATCTATGTATTTCCACCTTGTATGATAATACAGATAGTGGGGTTTTCAGCTAAGGCTTTCCCCAAAGTATTTTCATGTGTATTGTGTGATTGATTCTTCTTCTTCTAGTTATATTGTTCAGCTTGATCTTTAATTTTCTGTAAATTGATAATAGAAGTAGGTTATAGTATTTTGCTTTGATTTATATTGCATTATCAGGTTAACCTACACAAGAAGACATTCTACAGTTGTTCCCTCTTCCTTGATTTATATCACGATATTTTCCTCTATGTGCTCCTTGATTTTGATTGATGTGCCTTCTTCTTCTACCTCCAAAAATCATAGTTGCAGATTTACTAGTGCTATCTTCTATAAAAAAAAGACATCTTCTCCAACCTATTTCTTTTTTCCAAAAGTTTTTTCATGTTGGGTTAGCATTTCAATTAATTCATCAAATTTTAATTTCTCTAGCTTTCCAGTTACTTGTAAAGTTTCCAAGAAATATGTGTATGAAGAAGGAAAATCAGAAATCAAAATAGTAGTCATGAAACTATGATCCACTGGTTGAAATCCAACCTTTACTATTTCTTGCTTAATGTTCTCAAGTCTGGAAATGTATTCAAGTACATCTCCCCCTTCTGTTAATTTCTATTGAAGAAACTTCAATTGAACATCAACATTATTATATTCAGGTTGTGTATCAAATAAATCTTTAAATTTTCTCTAGGCACACCATGCATTAGAAGCATTTTCTATGTGAACATACATTTCATCATTAAATGAATTTTTGATTAATTCTAATGCTTTGGCATTCTTTATCTCCCATTTAGCTAGTGAGTCTACATCTGTAGTTTTGTTTGGTTTAACATCACCATCACATACATCTTGCCAAAGTTCATTATAAACCGAAGTTCTTTCTACGTGCCTTTTCCATGTCTTGTAATTCATTGAGCCTTCAAGTTTGTCAGATTCAAAAAATAAATTTATCAGCTTGGACATTGTAAAAGTAAATGTATGCACCAAGATGGATCATGCACCACAAAAAAAAGATGAAAAACAAACCATACACAGTACCAGAAAAAAAAAAAAATGATCTATCGAGGCTTGGCCTTGACCCTCATATAGTCCTTTAAGGAGAAAAGTAATTGAGCTTTGCACTTAGCTCTAGTCAGCTATTCTTAACTTTTATAAGGAAACTTTTCAAAAATTTACTTTTACAAATGCTTATGCAATTTGACTTTTATGACTATAGCCCCCCCTCAAAGTAAAACTTTCTCTGAATTACAAATTATTTCCCTCAAATAAAATATTTCGCCAAAATTACAAATTACAGAGTTACACCTTATCACTCAAAAGTTACAAAACTCAAAACAAAAACACACCTTCTATGATAAAAAGAAAATACAATGCATCCCTTTTAATACAATTATTAAAATTTTCAAATGACTATAAAAGATTATTTATAAAAGGTAATGAAAATTTTCAAATCACTAAAATTTGTTGGAGAGAATCATATGAAGGTGGTTTCAATGCAAATCCTCCATTTTGACTTTCTACCATGCTAGCTTTATTCCTACATGTCACCGGCTTTCTTCCTCCATGTCACTAGCTTTAAGTTCTGCCCTTGAGTGTTATTCCCCATTATTGTCTCCTTCACATCGCCTTCCCCATATAATGCATTGGAGAGATTAATCCTTGAAATCCAGGTTAACAATCATTGACATACTTGTAACGTAGAGAATGAAAGAAAATATCCACGGGGCATACTAAGATCCAATGTAGAGATCCTCGGGGAATGAAGAATCACTCATATATGTAAATTGATCTGAAAAATATGATGTCGCACCTTTATGGCGAATCTAGATATTTTATTCACTTTTGAATTGATTTGAAAGTCTCCACATTGTGCTTACATAAACTGTTTGCAGGCCTCCATATGTAGAATGCACTTGCACAGGTCTCCAACAAGGAGGGTCAATTGGTCATCTGTGGTTTATATTGTTGGACTTATATTGGCACACGATAATGGATGACACTAAAGCTGGGTATTAGCTTGATAGACTAATCAAATGACCAAATCCACTACAACATTTTCACAGGAAAATCACAAAATCATCCGTTGGAAGTGCCCCATCATCGTTGACATACTTTTTATGTAGTTTATAAGTCACAAAGGAAGTTACTCTGCGTGACTTCCATTTTATAATCTGTGGGGAAGAATATTAAGCAAAGGCAATCCAAGAAAAATATTTTTGAGAATAAATGGGAGAGATACTACAATGATGAGCACGACCCTAACTTCAAACCTACAACATTGAGATGGACACACTCTCGTAGTTACCATTGCCAATGTCTTAGTTGAACCTATAGAAGTTGGAGCAAGAAACTTTCATGCTATCTGCTGGTTGAATGAATAGCTAGAAAAAAAAATGGAAATTCCAAAAAGTGAAGTAGTATAAATTTTATTCTCTTACTAAATATTCATATAAAACTTGAATATAGTAATAGATCAAAATTTCTATTAACTTAGGATACGTTCCCTTTATAAAATTTCTTTTCATGCCATTCAACCATTGAACAATTTGATGGATCTTTCCAAGAGCCTATAGAGCTGGAATCTCATCTTCACACCATTTGCATCATTGAAGCTTTGATACCACAATAATACTATAAGTGTCCTCAAAGACACAAATTTTATTAATAAGGAAAAGAAAATTACATAAAATCTGCGAGACTTTACACACAATCCCTCAACACTATTGCAAGTAGAGAGAAAGAAACTTTAAATAATCTTGTGTCCTAAACTAAATTGTTCTGGATCACATGTTTCATTTACAAGTGTCCATTTACATTTAATGCTCGCATAACAACACTCTTACCTATTTTCATAAAATAGATCCTAAGAAATGAAACCTTTCTAGATGTCATATATTTTACAACAATTAGCTATTCTGAAATGTCTGCTATATATAATTAAATATTCTAGATAATTGAATATTATACTCTAAATAATTAAACTATGGTTTATGTATTTTCGACCATCTAACACAAGTTTGTAGTGGTGTGATTTGGGCTAAGAAATGCACAACCTACCTTCATATTCCTAATAAAAAATACCCTTGAGAATTACTTAGATATTTTTGTGTAGGTTGATAATATCCTAGTGTATTCAAATACCAAGTAGGAGAATGAAGAGAACCTAAAATACTATTGTAAGTTCTAAGAGAGAACCAATTTTATTCCAAACCTAGTAAATGCTATTTCTTCCAATCATGAGTGCATTATTTGTGTCGTTTCATTTCGAAAAAAGGAGTGGTAGTATTCAGTTGTAGGTTTTGGGAAATAATTGCCATATAGTACCTCGCCCACCATTCTCAAATAGATGGATAAATAGAAAGGGTGAACTAAGTGCCTGAGGACATGTTAATAATGTATATTATGTAGCATCACAATAAGTAGGAATATTATTTACCTTCAGTGGAGTTTTCCTATAACAGTGGCTATCAAGAGTCACTATTAAAGATGAGTCCCTCTGAAGCCCTACATGGTAGAAAATTATTATTCCAATTAGTTGGTGTAAATTTAGTGGATTAAGTCACACTTGAGCCATACCTGTTAAAATAAATAGAGCAAGAAGTGACAAAAATTAGAAGTTGACAATGAAAACATATTAACATAAGAGCTATGCATATTAGAACAAAGCTGACAAGGAACTTCAAGTAGGAGAGCATGTGTACTTGTGAATCAATTCTAAAATAAGTTCCTAGAAAGTGGGTTCATGAGAAAAGTTGGTACCACAATATTGTGGAGCATTTGAGATATTAGAGAGAGTTGGGCCAGTAGCATATAGGCTAGCCCTACCTCCTACTATAAAAGCACATGATGTATTTCATGTGTCCTTGCTTAAGAAATATATACATAATGTTGTTCATATTTGTAGGTTTTAACCCTGTACAGAAATTACCTGCATATGAATTCTAAATCACAGAAAAATAAACAATGCGAGAGCATAACACATAAAAAACACATATGCACAGAGATTTTCCCCTAGATCCCAAAACCGGCACTACCAGCTTGATTTTCCATTATATTCCTTTCAATGTTACAATACATATTTATACATGCCGAAGCATCCAATACCATGGACCGAAAAACCATCACGTCCAATACCATGGACCAAAAAACCATCGGATCCACTACCATGGACGAAAACCATCGCGTCCAAAAAACATGTGCGAAAATCATGCACAAAACCATAGGTGGGTCCGCCCAACCTAACATAGGGTCCAAAACCAAAATTTTCCGGGGCGCTGCCCCGGACCCCATAAAGTGGGGTTACGGGTACCCCTCAAACCCCCTTGTTAACTATGTGGAAAGAATATAACACAACCCAACAATCTGGTGAAGGTTGGTTTCAAAAGAAAATTTAGCCCATTAATTCCATGAGTCTTCCCATAATAGGGTTGAATTTCCATTATGTACTTTCCATAAGCACTGGTCTTGAATTAAGGGCTTACTTCGACAAGTTGCATTCCATATATGAGATCTGCAAGTGTTGTCTGACATTCTAGCTAGTTGAGGAGAGTGCATGTCCTATTGCAGCAACGTCCCTACAAAAGGAAACTTACATACTTAAAATGAACAAGAATTTTATACATATAAAAAAAAAATTTAAATGCTATTTTTTTCGTAAATAATAAAGATGAGCCCATGAACATTTGTGGATAACAATCAATATTCTATTTATTATGCTCACTACCAATTTAGTTACATTAGAATTTACCATTTTCAAAATAAAACTTACACACTTAAATGTACAATTTTTTTTTTATACATACAAAGGATACCCAAACCATGAATGAATGATGTTGAATATATATATATATATGGATTTCAACATCATTCATTCATGGTTTTGGGCATTTCTAGAATGTCCCAAAACATGTGAGACATAATCTATAAATATTAATTTTTGAAAATGAATTTTTGGTATCCTTTATGTAATTTTAGGAGTATGAGAGGGTCATCATTAACCTTTGATGGACAAAATATAGCTTGTTTTGCATGTGTGATGAGCATGGTTTCAAAAATAAAGTTGATGTTTTGTGATTTGAAAATGAGATCTAAGACAATTGTTAAGGTATTACAGACTCATGTGCATGGATATGCCTATGTTACTTTATGCAAGGGATAAATAAGACTGTGAAATACATAGACAATGAAGCAGTAAAAGATCATAATAGACAAACACATATAAACACAACAAGTTTAATAAGGAGTTCACCCAATACTCCTGGGCTACATCTCCTGGTCCAGCCTTTAGTGGTGACCTCTCTATTATGTCTTCAGAACAGATTTTTACAAAAGTATGAACTCGATTTGAGTCTCAACGCACAACAGATACAACATCAAGGGTTTTGCTTGAACCTCTCAAGCCTCTCTGAGAACACAGACTCTCTCTACCACTCTCTGTCTCTGTCTTTACTCTGTCTCAGTACTGCCTTTGATATTGCTTGTCTTTGTCTTCTGTTTGCTATGGCTTTAAAGCCAATTTTCGCTGCCTGTTCATTTCCTCTTCTTAGCTTTTTGTCTCCCCAGCCTCTGTTCGCTCAAATCCCTCTGTTAAGCATTAGCAATCATGGCATAACACCTTTATGTGAGGTGGCCACCTATTCTGTAATGGATGAGTGCATTGGGCCTTTGAAATCTTGAAACAGTCGCTTTCTATTAACATAGAGAAATGTATTCAAAAACTGTGAAAATCCACCAAAAACATTGTTTACCGAACTTCAAAAGTTCTCAAATCTGGTTTATTCTCCTATTGGGTGTGCCTGTAAGTCACTATCACATGTTGAAATTTCTTTGAGTCATGGTTTCCCTTTGCATTCGGAAAATATGTTAAAATATTAAAAATAAGGAAAATATGGCTTTATGCAGACTTGAAATGTCATACATTTTCATTCCCAAACTCCTTCGGGTCCGTGTTTCATTGCATTGGCGACTTCCTTTGTATTTCGTTTAATAAACGAAATACACTAAATACAAAAAAATTTGTCGTTTGACAGATCTCAAATCATATCAAATAGTGTTTATATTTCCATCGAGTTGGGCTGATCACATCGCATATATATATGTGTATAAGCCCCACTTCATGGTGTTTTCCGATTGTGATATCATGATGCCATTAATCGCAATCGCATATCACTCATGCCTCAGGTTATTGTAAGCGCTCCTTTGCATTTTCCGACTGTGATTCTGCGATGCAACGTGGGTTATCGATCTGCGCACTTGATCGATGATCCTCGTTGACTCTGCCAATCGCCATCGCAAGTTCCATAGGGTCTTTGGTGATAACCTCTGATAGTCTTTACCGATTGCAACTTGCAGATCAGTTATGGACCGTTGATCACCAGATATGACAACTACTGTACATTCACTATTGATTTCGCTGATAACACTGTTTTCGCTGTTTTCTTGTGTTTTTTGCCTCCCGATAGTGTTTTCCGATGTTTCCAAGGGTTATTCCCATGTGATTGTTTTGATCTTTTGAATGATTTTGAAGACTTAAAAAGTATTCTAGGATCCATTTGGATCACTCCTTCCCACTGAAAAGGATTTTGGACCACCAAAAGTTGGTTTTTAAGCATCAATCAAGTGAGGATACAACTCCCTCACTTGCCCAATCTCTATCCATTTTGCATTGCTGGGTTTTGATTCTCTAAGTCCAATTCTGAGGTACTCAATGTCCCCTCTGCGCATAGTTCTCACCTTCCTGTCCAGAACTGTATCTTCCTACAACTCATTGAGATATTCAAGAAACATATCATCAATGGAAGGCAATTGACTTTGCTCTTTGGGATCTTCAATTAATGAAGGTTCAAGCAGTCTCAAATTTTCTGCATTTACCACTGAATAGATGTGCATGTACATTGGCAAATCAAGGCGGAAAGCATTTTTACCAATTTTCTCAAGTATCTTGAAAGGCTCATACCTTACTGGCTTCAGCTTCTTTCCTTCACCTTGCATTCTATCCTTGCTGATATACAACCATACTTGATCACCAACTTGGAAGCTATGCTCCATCTGATGCTTATCATGCCTTGTCTTATACTTGGCTTGGCTCTTTTCCAGCTGTTCCTGCACTGCCTGGTGAATTTCTTGGATTTGTTCAATGAACTTGGTTGCTTTTTCCACATTGTTGTGTCCATCAACCGCTATGTCTTTTTTAAAGACAAAATCCAAGGGAGACCTTGGTATAAAACCAAAACAAGTCTCAAAATGAGATCTCTATGTAGAAGAATGCTTGGCACGTTGTAAGCATGTTGCATATAACATAAATGTTCATCCCAAATCTTGGGATGCTTGCTGCAATAACCCCTGAGCAACTGGATCAATGTCTTGTTGACCACCTCAGTTTGGCCATCTATTTGTGGATGAAAGGTTGTTCTCTTCTTCAGTCTGGTGTCCATCAATTCCTACAGACTTGACCAAAACTTCCCAACAAATCGGGAATCTCGATCAGATACTATGAAGTGGGTAACCCAAAATGCACCCAGACATGTTGAAAGAACAATTTCGCTGTTTGTTCAATTGTAATTTGTTTGTTACAAGGTATTAAAATACACATTTTGTTGAACCTGTCCACAATAACATATAAATAGTCATTACCTTTCCTAGATTTTTGCAATCCCCAAACAAAGTCCATGGAAACACTCTTCCAAGGACAAGAAGGGACTGGAAGTGGAGTGTACAAGCCTAATTTTCTATTGTTGGGCTTGCTTTTAGCACACATGGTACACCCTTTAATATATCTGGAAATTGTTTCATGCATTCTTGGCCAATAGCAAAATCTTTGCAGTTGTGCAACTATTTTACTTACACCAAAATGACCTGATATTAGAGAAGTGTGTGCTTCTCGGATTATATTAACTCTTTCAGTTTGAGGAATACATAACTTTACCAAATGATAAAAAAATTGGTCCTTAACACGATAATCCAATTCTTCTACTTGTTTTCCATGACTTAAAGTTGCATATACATCTTTAAAATATACATCTTGAGCATATTGTTCAACATAGCTTTCATGCAACACTGAATTATGCTTAAGTATAGTAGATTCATTTATAATTGGTTTGGACAACATATCTACAACTTTATTGTGTATGCCCTTCTTATATCTGATGACAAGATGAAACTGTTGTAGGAAACCCATCCACCTATAGTGTCTTGATTGCTGCAACTTAGTTTGTGAGTGTAAATATTGAAGTGATTGGTGATCAGTATGTATAACTGTTTCTTTGCCCATTAAGTAATGTTTCTACTTTTTTACACTCTGTACTAATGCATACAATTCTTTATCATATGTGGGATAATTAAGTACTGTAGAATTAAATGTCCCAGAATGATAACATATGGGTTTACCATGTTACACCAACCCATGGCATAGTCACTGGCATCTGTTTCAATCTTAGATGGTCTTTGAAGATCTGGAAATGCTAGTACCGGTGTTGTACTAATTTTTTCTTTCAAGGTGTCAAAGGCTTTCTACTTTTTGCCTCCCCATTGAAACACCTTGTTCAATCCTGTTAAAGCATGTAAGGGAGATGCAATCAAGGAAAAGTTAGCAATTAACTTTCTCCAATATTGTGTTGCTCCTAGGAAGCTTCTAACTTCTGTAGTAGATTTGAGATTAGGCCAGTTTACAATGACTTCAACCTTATAGGGATCTATCTTCAATTCACCACCCCCTACAATATGACCCAAATAATTCAAAGATGTTTTGCCAAATTCACATTTTGATAACTTAACATAGATATTTTATTTTTTCAAAACATCTAGAGTCTGCTTTAAATGCTTCAAATGTTCTTCCCATGTTTTACTGAAAACAAGAATTTCATCTAAATATACAATTATAAAATCATCAATAAAAGGCCTGAGTACATCATTCATAAATCTCATGAAAGTGGCAGGAGCATTAGTTAAGCCAAAAGGAATAACTAGCCATTCATACACCCTTGCTTTGTTTTGAAAGTAGTCTTCCATGCATCTTACTCTGCTACTCTGACCTGATGATAGCCACTACGCAAGTCCAACTTGGAAAAGTAAACAACTTCTTTCAGCTGATCCAATAGATCATCAATGTGAGGAAGTGGATAACGATTCTTGATCGTTATTTTATTCAGTGCTCTGTAATCAATGCACATCCTCCACGAACCATCTTTCTTTCTCACCAACACGATTGGAGATCTGCATGGTGGTGTGCTTGGTCTTTTGAACCCTTTCTCGAGCAGCTCTTGTACCTGCTTCTTGATCTCTACATTCTATAAGGCGGATAACCTGTACATTCCGATGTTAGACAATGGAGCATCTCGCTGCAAATGAATATCATGTAAAATTTCCCTTTTGGGTGGCAGACCTTTAGGTTCTTGAAATAAGATATCATACTCTAAAACAACTTTTTCTAAATCAGCTTTCTGTTTAGCATCACAACCCTCAAATACATTGGTTTTATCAGGTTTCTTTTCCTTTACAACCATCATTAAAAATTGCTTGCATGAATTTACGATTCTTTTCATCTGCCCTGAGTTTATGAGAGTATAATTATTCTTGAGTTTATGAGCTCTCACAATATATTCTATTCCATATTTAATGAATTGATACTTATTTTCAGCTCTATAGAAAATGGATTTTCTATCATACAAGTAAGGACTTCCTAAAAAAATTCCAGATATATCCAAGGGAATGATATCTAACTCCACCTCATCCACAAACATTGACCCAAAAGAAAACCTAAGTTTACATTGTCTAGTCACTTGTAGCTTTTCTTTATCACATACCCAACCTAATGGATATGGCTTCTTGTGAGGTGTGGTTAGTAATCCCAGCTTCTTTACAATTGCTTCAAAAATCAAGTTTACTTGTGAGCCACTATCAAATAAAGTATCAATCTTTTGATGCTCAGAAATAACTCTAATATGAAAAAGCTCATGTATTTTGCTCTCATTTTCTTCATTATCAATAGTTTGTGCAGAATTACTAGTAGATTCTTTAGAATTTTTACCTTTTATATGTATAGCTGTGATTGTTGTTTCATCACCTAAGTCTCACCCCAAATCTTTCTATATAGTAGCAGCAATCTTCTTCTTCTTGCCATCAAACCTCTTGGGTTTCAGCTCTGGATACAAAGACCAGAAATGTTCATCATCATGTCTATCCTTCTTACAGTGAGTGCATGAAGGTTTGGCTTTCTGTACAACGTTTGCCTTCCTCTCTTTCCATTTCTGCTTCCTCTTTTCCTTGTTTTTGTTTGCAGTGCGTTTTGATGATCCCCTAATCTCTAGGTTCACATTCTTGCCTCTAGCCTCTAGATGTGTAGCATGAATGGATACCTCATCTATGCTAGTAGGGTTAAACATGAGAATGGTGTGCCTCAAATAACTATGCAGACTACCTATATACTTCAACAAAGATTCAAGTGAGTTTAGAGAAATGCCTAGAATTAAAGTTCTTCTTCTCAATTCTTAGGTATATCTTTGTACACTTTGCCCCTTTAATTGGCAAAGAGTTTGCCAAATCATCATGGCTTGTTGCATATAAGCTAGTGGATAGAATTGTTTTCTAATGGTAGAAATAAATTCACTCCAGATAGAAAGAATCTTACCATTCTTTTTCAAGTCAGCTTGTGTCTTGCCTTCCCACCACACTAGGGAAGTTCCTTCAAGGTAAAGGCTGGTCAGCTGAATCCTTCTCCTTTCTAAATCAATGTTCTGCACCCTACAATATACATCAATTTGTCTAATCCAGTTATCTATCTTTTCTGCATTTAATTCTCCATCATATATTGGAAAATCAAATTTTACATCTAATTTAATCAAAGGGCTAGAAGGAGGTGTTGATAGAGGAGCCTCGTTTCCTTTCCCTTTGCCTTCAGAATGGCCATCTACAAGATGTTCTTCTATTCCTTTGTCTTGTTTGGAGGTTGAAGTATCTTCACCTCAACCTTTCTTAAATTCTAGGTACATCTCTTCTACCATAGATCTCATGGTCATGAAACTATCCATGAACTGAGAGTCTGGTTCCAAGGGAATTTCTTCTATCATTTTTCTCCTAGAATAGACTCTTCCTATTTATGCTTTAGTCTCAACCGATTCTCCTTCTCCTAATTTGAGCTTTGACCTAGTTAGCATTCAACAATCCATCAGAAGCTTGTCTAACCTTAGCAACCTAAAGCTCTGATAGCACTTGATCTGAAAATGAGATCTAAGACAAGTATTAAGGTATTACAGACTCATGTGCATGGATATTCCTATGTTAACTTTATGCAATGGATCGATAAGACTGTGAAATACATAGACAATGAAGCAGTAAAATATCATAATAGACAAGCACATATAAACACAACAAGTTTAATAAGGAGTTCACCCAATACTCCTGGGCTACATCTCCTACTCCAGCCTTCAGTGGTGACCTCTCTATTATGTCTTCAGAATAGAGTTTTACAAAAGTATGAGCTCAACTTGAGTCTCAAAACACAACCGATACAACATCAAGAGTTTTGCTTGAACCTCTCAAGCCTCTCTGAGTACATAGACTCTCTCTACCACTCTCCGTCTCTGTCTTTTCTTTGTCTTAGTACTGCCTTTGATATTGCTTGTCTTGGTCTTCTGTTTTCTATGGCTTTAAAGCCAATCTCCGCTACCTGTTCATTTCCTCTTCTTAGCTTTCTATCTCCCTGGCCTCTATCCGCTCAAATCCCTCTGTTAAGCATTAGCAATCATGGCATAATGCCTTTAGGGGAGGTGGCCACCCATTCTACAACGGATGAGTGCATCGGGCCTTTGAAATCCTTGAAACGGCCGCTTTCTATTAACACAGAGAAATGCATTCAAAAACTATGAAAATTAGAAAAAACCACTATTTACCAGACTTTAAAAGTCCTCAAATCCTGTTTATTCTCCTATTGGGTCCGCCTGTAAGTCACTATTGCATGTCACAATTGCCCTGAGTCATGGTTTCCCTTTGCATTCAAAAAATACATTAAAATATTGAAAATAAGGCAAATATGGATTTATGCAGACTTGAAATGTTATACATTTTCATTCCCAAACCCCTTCATGTCCAAGTTTCATCGCATTAGTGCTTCCCTTTGTATTTTGTTTAGTAAAAAAAATACACTAAATACACATAAATTTGTCATTTGACGGATCTCAAATCATATTAAATAGTGTTTATATTTCCATCGGGTCCGGCTGATTGCATCGCATATATAATATATCTATATATATATATATATATATATATATATCTGTGTGTATGTGTGTAAGCCTCGCTCCATGGTGTTTGCCGATTGCGATATCGCAATGCGATTAATCACAATCGCATATCACTCATGCCCCACGCTGTTGTAAGCACTCCTTCACATTTGCTGACTGCGATTCTACGATGTAATGTGGGCCGTCAATCTACGCGCTTGATCAACGGTCGTCGTTGACTCTGTCGATCACCATCGCAAGTTCCACAGGGTCTTCGCCGATAACCTCCAATAGCCTTTACCGATTGCAACTCATTGATTAGATCTGGATCGTTGATCGGCCAAATCTAACGGTTACTGTGCATTCACTGTTGACTCTGCTGATAGCTCTGTTTTCACTATTTCTTGTGTTTTTCACCTCCCGATAGTGTTTTTCGATGTTTCTAAGGGTTCTTCCCATGTGATTGTTTTGATCTTTTGGATGATTTTGAAGACTTAGAGAGTATTCTAGGATCCATTTGGATCATTTTGACACCCTTGTGAGACTTTACTTTTCTCAACTCTTAAATTCATGAGGCAATGTCTATTTTAGGGAACTCTATCCATGTCATCATTGCATGGAAATGAATCAATGCAATCTCCTCTCCCTCCTCTCACATGTTATACAAAGAACATGATTGGTTATCAAGATATTTGAATAAAGTATCATTCTTTAATGTTTTTTATGGCAACAATTTCATTGTAAATGCAATCATCACCTAGGGCTTCATGATAAAAAAAATTCAACTCATTGCCAGTGAAAATGACATGGTCCATCTTTACATTTATCCTCATCCATGAACTCTCTTGGATGGGTGACACATGAAAGGTTTCAAATGGAGGGATTCTTCCTACCAAGTCACTTCATTTAAAAGAGGAGAGGAGAGATTTATTACCCATCACCTTGCCAACACAACCATCCTTTTACATGGATAAGTTTGAAGGGAGAGCTAATGTTGTCTTCCTCTAGCCCCTTATTTTCTTTGCCCTTTGCACTCTCCTTCTCATCATTTGTCTCCTCCACCTCTGAGTGATATTTTTGTCTCTTATAATTTTGGTTCAAAAAAGTGTTGCAATGCTTCCTCCTTGTATATGCATACATTGCCATTTCTATGATTCACACTTGTTAACACTATTTTTTGTCAAAGGACATCTTGTCTTGAACCCCACATAAAGAAATGCAAAGGAAAATGTGAAGATATCAAGGGAACTACCTCACATGTTGAATGCGTAGTTATTAGTTGTAGAGCAATGCTAGATGCATATAAAGTTAGAAGAGGTGAACATGTTTTATTGATGGATGAAGACAGGTAAAATCAACTTCCACATCTTTAATATTAATAGAAATCACCTACCTTAACCTTTCTCACCTTCACCTCCAAAATTTGATCACTAAACATATTACAACATTCCAAACTATATTTCAAGACCACACACTTAAAATAAGTGAAATAGCCGCAAAGAATCTAGTCCCTGCCTTTATTTAATGATTTCTAATTTTCTTTAGAAACTTGACATGGGGAAACAAAACTATGTTACAATTTGTTCAACCAGTCAATTTTTATATGGACTTCATGCACCTAAAAACGTGGAAAAATAAACATAACATATGGATGAAAATCATGGAGTACTAGTATAATTTATAAGGTGTAAAAAACCATCAAACAATGATAAATATTATAGTTGAATTCAGGCTTCTGTGATCCATAATGGTTGAAAGAATAACTTCGGCGTAAATCACATGTAGACAGACATTTGTCGATGCGTTTCGAACCAACTAGTGTGGTTCATCATCAGGACAAGTTGAAGAAATAGATCCAGCTTAGCATGTTAAATAGTCTGAGCAGAGTCTCCAACGGCTAAATGGACTAACGGCTAATTTTGACCTTAGGACCTAGGTCAAATTACTATTTATTAATTTAA